>PVJC01003201.1:0-18675 GCA_004026665.1 Murina feae
GAGGCTCCCAGTGCAGAGCCGCCCTGCCAGCCTCCATCTTGGCTGGGTTAATTTGCATACAGCCGCTCTGATTGGCTGGTGGGCGTGGCCGTGAGCAGAGGCTCAGCCAGCCTAGGCAGGCAGTTGCAACAGAAGCCTTTGGTTTGCTCTAGCTCCATGGCTGTTGGCCTCCATCTTGGCTGGGTTAATTTGCATACAGTCACTCTGATTGGCTGGTGGTGACGGTCAATTTGCATGTTTCTCTTTTATTATATTAGATATTAGTGATTTGTGTCTTCTCTCATCTTTTCTTTGTTAGGCTGGCTAGAGGCTTACTGATCTTTTCAAAGAACCAGCTTTTGATTTCATTGATTTTCTCTACTGATTTGTTTTCAATTTTATTGATTTTTTGCTCCAATTTTTATTATTTTTTTTACTCCTGCTTACTTGGATTTAATTTTTCATGTATTTTTAGTTTCCTACGATGGAAACTTAGATGATTGATTTAGATGATCATTCATCTTGGTGAATGTCCCTTGTGAGCTTGAGAAGAATGTGTATTATTATATTGTTGAATGAAGTATTTTATAGATATCAATTATATCCAGTTAACTAATGGTGCTATTGAGTTAAACTATACCCTTACTTTCTGCCTGCTCTATCTGTCCATTACTGACAGAGGAGCGATGAAGTCTCCAACTATAATAGTGAATTCTTCTATTTCTCCTTGCAGTTCTATCAGTTTTGCTTTACATATATCGATGCTGTATTAGTTGCATACCATTACAGGTATAAGCCACATTTTGTTTATCTATTCATCTGTTGATGGACACTTGGGTTACTTTCATCTTTTGTTTACTATGAACAATATAATTCCATTGTATGTACAGTTGACATTTTAACAATATGGGTTTGAACTCTGCGTATTAGCTGACTTGTTAGCTCAAACCTATGTTCTTTAAGGATCAACTGTATATTCCATCTGCAGTTAGGAATCCATGTATATAGAGGATCAACTTAAGTTACAAGTGGATTTTCAACTGCACAGTGGACTGACTCCCTAACCCTCACATAGTTCAAGGGTCAATTATATATACCACATTTTGTTTATCCATTCATCTGTTGATGGACACTTGGGTTGCTTTCACTTTTTGGCTGTTGTGAATAATGCTGCTGTGAATATAGATGTGCAAAAATTTCTTTGAGACCCTGCTTCCAATTCTTTTGGGTATATATCCAGAAGTAAAATGGCTGGACCAAATGGTAATTCTATTTTTAACTTTTTGAGGTTTCTCCATACTGTTTTCCACAGTAACTGTACCATTTTACATTCCAACAGAGGTGCACAAGGGTTTCAGTTTCTCTACATCCTCACCAACAGTTGTTTTCTGTGTTGTTTTTTAAATAAATTTTTTAAAAATATTTTTTTTATTTCATAGAGGAAGGGAGAGGGAGAAATAGAAACATCAATGGTGAGAGAGAATCATTGAATGGCTGCTGCTTTCTGCATGCTCCCTATTGGGGAATGAACCCTTAGCCCAGGCATGTGCCCTTGAATGGAATCAAATCCCATAACCTTCCATCCACAGGCCGATGCTCTATCCACTGAGCCAAACCAGCTAGGGCTGTGTGTTGTTGTGTGTGTTTTTAAGTAGTCATCTTAATGGGTGTTAGGTGGTATGTCATTGTAATTTAGATTTGCATTTTCCTAATGTTTAGTAATGCTGATCATATTTTCATATGTTTATTGGCCATTTGTATATTTCTTTGGAGAAATGTATATTGAAGTAATTTGTCCATCTTTTAAAAAAGAATAGTTTGTTGATTTTTTTTTTAGAGAGAAAGTAAGGGAGAGGGAGTGAGAAACCTTAATGTGAGAGCACAACACATGCAACATTGATGGCTGCCTGCTGCACGCCACCTATCAAGGGTTGAGCCCACAACCCACGCATGTGCCCTGACCTGGAATCAAATCAGCAACCTCCTGGTGCAAGGGAGGATACTCAACCAACTGAGCCACACCAGGAAGGGCACTTTGTTCATTTTTTAATTGGATTGTTTTTTGTTGTTGAGTTTTAGGAGTTCTTATATTCATATTAACACTTGGATATATATCTGGATATAAAGCAAGTATATGATTTGCAAATGTTTTCTTTTGCTCTGTGGCTTGCCTTTTCACTCTGTTGATTGTTTCTTTTGATGCACAAACGTTTTTAATTTTGATGTAGTCCAATTTATCTATCACCTGTGTTTTTAGTGTCATATTCAAGAAATAATTGCCAAATCTGGTGTCATAAAGCTTTTCCCATATGTTTTCTTCCAAGGGTTTTATATTTTATAGTTTTAGCTCTTACATTTAGGTCTTTGATTATTTTGAATTCACTTTTTGTACATGGTGTCAGATAGGGTCCAGCTTCATTCTGTTGCATATTCATATCCAGTATTCCCAATACCATTTGTTAAAAAGGCTGTCCTTTCTCCATTAGATGGTTTGGCACCTTGGTGAAATCATATATCTGAGGGTTTATTTCTGGGCTATTTCATTCCATTGGTCTTAAGTGTCTTTATGCCAGGACTACAGTATTTTTATTATTATAGTATTGTAATAACTTGAAAGTTTGAAATCAGGAAGTGTGTGGCCTCCAACTTTGTTTTTCTTTCTACTTGATTGTTTTGGCTATTCAGTAATCCCTTGAGATTCCATATGATTTATAGGATGTATTTTTCTATTTCTGCAAAAAATGATAGAGATTGCATTAGATGTATAGATCATTTCAGTTAGTATTGATATCTTATCAATATTAAATCTTCTAATCCATGTAAATGGGATATTTTTCATTTATTTATGTCTCTTAATTTCTTTAATCAACATTTTATAGTTTTGGGGGTACAAATCTTTCACCTCCTTGCTTAAGTTTATTCCTAAGTATTATTTTTTATGCTATTATAGGTAAAACTAGAGGCCCAGTGCACGAATTTGTGCATGGGTGGCATCTGGCTAGCCTGATCAGGGCAGGATGGCTTGGGGGAAGGCCCGCAGTTGATTGGCCAGTGGGCCCTGCACACAAGTAGGGTGAGAGGACCTATTGGAGGAAGGGCGAATTGTGGGGATGGGCTGTGGGTGGTGGGCCAGCTAGCTCCTTCCCCAAATGGAGTGGGGGGGCAATCAGCATCTGGGGGAGGGGCTACAGAAGGTTGGCTGGCCAGCCCCACCGCCAATTGGTGTGTGTGGGTGGGTGGCGATCAGAGCTGGGGGGAGGTGCCACTTGCCAATAGTGGGGGGCCAATCAGGGACCAGCAGCCTGTGGGAGGGGCCATGGGTGGTTGACCAGCCGACCCTGCCCCTGATCAGAGTGGAGGAGCCAACTGGGGGCAGAGAAGGCTGGCGGGAGGGGCCATGGGTCAATAGAGGTGGTGGGGGCCCATCAGGAGTGAGGCCAGGTGGGGAGAAGGGCTGCGGGGGGGAAGGGGAGTTGGCCAGCTGCCCTGCCCTCAATCAGGGTGGAAGAGGCCAATTAGGGACAGGGCTGGCTGGGGAAGGGGCCATGGGAGGTTAGCCAGCTGCCCCCCCACCATTGGCTCGTTCACTGGCCACAGTGGGCATCATAGTGAGCAGTTGTTCTGGTGGTTACTGTGTTACAGTCCCTGGCTTTCTATATATATAGACTAGGGGCCCGGTGCACAACAATTTGTGCACTCAGGGGGGTCCCTCAGCCTGGCCTGTGCCCTCTTGCAGTCTGGGACCCCTCGGGGAATGTCCACCTGCTGGCATGCCTGGCCAGCCTGGGTGAGGGGCTGATGGCTGTTTGCAGGCTGGCCAAGTCCCCCAGTGGGGACTCTCACCCCATGGGGGTGTGGCCAGCCTGGGTGAGGGGCTGAGCGCCGTTTTCAGGCTGCCCACAGTTCCCATTGACCCAACGTCCCAGTGAGGCTGGCTGGAATCAGGTTTCTGGGGTTTATTTATCTTCTATAATTGAAACATTGTTGCTTTGAGCTGAGGCCTAGGCAGGCAACAAAGCCTCCTGTTTGCTTCAGCTCCATGGCTTCTATAATTGAAATATTGTTGCCTTTAGCAGAGCCCCGGCCGGCCTAGGCAGGCAGCTTACTCCTGGTGCAATGGAAGCCTCCTGTTTACTCTAGCTCCGTGGCTGCCATCTTGGCTGGGTTAATTTGCATACAGCCGCTCTGATTGGCTGGTGGGCATGACTTGGCTGGTGGGCATGCCTTATGTGTCTCAGAGTTATAGCTAATTTGCATATTACTCTTTTATTAAATTAGATTATTTTCTTAATTTCCCTTTTGGAATGTATAGATATGCAACTGTTTTTTTGTTGTTCTTGACAGTATTACAGCTGTCCCACAACTGATTTTGAGTGTTGATTTTATATCCTGTAAATATGATAAATTCATTTATTAGTTCTCACAAGTTTTGTGTGTGTGTGTTATCTTTAAGGTATTTTACACATAAGAACATGTCAGCTGCAAAAAAAGATCATTTTACTTCTTCCTTTCCAATTTGGATGACTTCCATTTCTTTCTTCTTGATCTTGTTTCTCCTAATTGCTCTGGCTAGGACTTCCAGTACAATGTTGAATAGAAGTGGTGAAAGCAGGCATCCTTGTTTTATCCTGATCAAAGAAAGGAAAAGCAACCAGTCTCTCATCATCGAATATGGCATTCTCTGTGGGTTTTTCATATATGACCTTTCTTATGTTAGGATTGTTTTCTTTTATTCCTAGTTTGTTGAGGCACCATTTTTGTCTTTTTCTTCTTCCTTTGTTCTCAATCCAGATCATACCAGCTTATCACTTGACTTCCAGTAATAACCATTCCTACATTTTAGTGTGGACAAAGAAGACAGCTTTGATTTTCCTTCTTCAGAGAATTAGCCCACAGTTCTCTTCCCCCTTCCCTTAATTTATCCACGTACAACACAAACCTCTGTTGAGGCTGCACCATGTGCCAGGCATGGGCATGATGCTTTTTAGTTCACAGGAGGTTTTATGTATGTTGCCTCAACATTCACAGGAGCCTCTGAAATAAGAATGATTCCTGTCTCTATATTCAGAAGCAGAGATGCAGAGGGGCTTGCCAGCTCTGACTCCTTAGTCCTAATATGTTAACCCTTGCTATTTGTGTCCAGCCCTTAAGCCATGTTGCTGGCCCATGGGTAAATGCCTCCTGTCCCTCCTGAGCTGGCTGTGACCTAAGTGGGAAGGGCCCAGGTCCAATTCTGAAGTCTTTCTCTCCTTCTGTTCACAGAAGTCCTGGGAATACGTCAAGAAGTGCAAAAGCAACATGCGCCCCAATCGGGCCTTAGTGGCTCAGCTATCGCAGTGGGAGACGATTGTTCTCGGAGGCTTTGTCACAGACATCTCGGTTCTACTCTGATCTCTGTGGCCCGGCTATGGGTCCTGAAGAACTTTGCTTGGGAGCTTCTTGTGGGTAGTGGGCCAGGATGTGTAACCAGGTTGGTGTGGAAAAAGGCCTTTGCTACCTGGAGCCTCTTGTCAGCCTCCTGCATTGGTTCTTCCCAAGCTCCTTGTTCATGCCACATAGCAGATACGCTGCTCAAACTCAACGAGCACCCTGACCTCCCCCCTCCACTGTCATCCTGGACCACCCCCACTGCACTCCTGAGGCTGCCTCTGGAAGAGCATCTGACTGCCAGAGCAGCCCCATGTTCCCCCCCTCCCCCCATGATTTGGACCTTTTGAAGGCTGCCTGGGGGGAGCTCTAGGGGTTCCCTCGGCCAGTGGTGAATCATAGAGGTATCATAATACCCACGCATGGGCACATTGCCCAGTCCTAGGGTTGCAAGCCCAAGCTCCGCAACTGAGAGGCTCCTGGCATAAGGGTACACTTTTGTCTCATCTCCAGTCCCAGCATGCCCCACCACTCCATCACTTGTACAAATTTCCTTGCCTTCCTCCCATTCATTTCTGCTTACCCCTGTTCACCAAGAAGAGATTCCTCGCCCTCCCATCTTGCACACACAGGCTTCTATAAATTCCTCAGGTCATAAAAGGAGTTTTCTTTAAAATGGGTAGCACCCACAGAACAAGCCTGGAGTCAGGACAGGGCACAGACAAGGGGACTGATGAGGAATTTAGGATGCCCATCAGTTGTTCATTCAGCAAATATTGCCTGCCACCTGGGCAGGGCTGGGGACATAGAGGTGAATGCCATCTCACCGCTGCAGAAGGTTGGGGGTCCCGCCTACCCCCAGCAAGCCTAAGCCCTCGAGTGGGGTGAGGGCTTTTCTGGCCACGCAGGCTTCAGTCGGGATCTTAGCTGGAACACATCCTGGGATGTTGCAGTGATGGCTTTGGCGTCAAGGTCCTGGTGGTAGGCAGGGCAGAGCCTTTGGGAAGCTTTTGGCAGGGACATGGTGGGCATTAGCCTTGTTTTAGGAAGGGCGGTCTGGTAGCTGTGTGAAGGGACAGTAGCGGCCAGCCTGGAGGCAGGGAGACAGGAGGCCGCTCTAAAAATCCAAGCGTGGTACGAGGCTCAGAATTCCCTCCCCGCTGAGGCGCAACTTCCCAAGAACGAAAGCGTCTGAAGCAGGTGGCACCTCTGTGGGAGGCAGATTACTCCCAGCAGGACGGGCCGGGGCACTGCTGGCTGCTCCACGCGGTTGGCTCAACTAGTGGAGCCCAGCGAGGGGCCGCCGCAGCCCCACACCTCGTTCGGGTCCGGCGTCGCGGGGCAAACGGCTCTCAGTGCGCTTGGCTCCGCCCAGGCCCCGCCTCGGGCCGGGATTGGCCCGGGGAGGGGCGGGGCCAGCGCGTTCGCGGCTCCAGGCCCTGCTCCCATTGGTGGGAGCCGCGGCGCGAGCCCGGAAGCGGTCGGGGGCGGAGGCGGCGGACGCGGAGGCACCTCGGCCCGCCCGGGTTGCCGCGGCGTCCTCTAGCCTCCGCTCGGCTGGCGCGGGGCCTGGCAGCCATGCATCCCACGCCCCCGGGCCCGCTGGGCGACTGCCTGCGGGACTGGGAGGAGCTGCAGCAGGACTTCCAGAGCATCCAGGTGAGCGCCAGTGCGGGGTCAGTGACCTCTCTGGCTCGGGGTCATTGGTCGGGCCGTGGGGAACAGAGTGGTCAGGAGTTGGGGACCCAGGCGTCGTTCCCGAGGGCGGCGGGTCCCGGGGTCCCGCCTGGACTCCGCTCTCGGCTTCGTGTCAGTGTCCGACGGAGGCACACTGCGGACCCCACTGCGCCCGTCGGACCTAGGGCCTTCCGCGAGGGCCTCGGAAAGAGGCCCCGACCCCAACCTCGCTTTCTTACAGAAGAATGGCCGCTTGAGTCAGCCGGCCGGGCCCAGTGTTGGGTCAGGCACTCAGCAGACGTGCGGTGGGCGCCGCCCGAGTAGTGCCGTCCCGCCCCTTAGGCAGCACATCTGGGCTGCGTGCACCTGGGGGGCACCCGAGGAGGCAGGCGGGCTTGGGCCAGGGGAGGTGGTGTTTAGTGAAGTCCCCGGCCTGGAAGGGGCCGGGCCGGTCTAGGGCGAAGGACATGTGGACCAGACC
Organism: Murina feae; assembly: GCA_004026665.1. Taxonomy (NCBI): domain Eukaryota; kingdom Metazoa; phylum Chordata; class Mammalia; order Chiroptera; family Vespertilionidae; genus Murina; species Murina feae. The sequence continues at coordinate 7,505 of PVJC01003201.1, forward strand.
CTCAGGCATCTCGGGGGGCCAGGTCCGGACTAGAGTCTCTGCGGCCAATGGGAAGCCGCTGGAGGAATTGGCTGACCCTGGCTTGTATTGGCCACTCTGCTGTTCTGTGGGGAGTCCAGGGAGGAAGTGGGAGAGGTGGGGCTGGGTGTGGGCAGAGGTGGAACATGCTGGGTTCTGAGGGGGCGTGGTGGCTAGAGAAACAGTACTCATTCAGGGTAGAGCTCAGGAAAGCTGTTCTTGATGAGGACTTTACCTCTGCTGGGCTAATTCCAGTCCCTGACCATATTGAAGCCTAGCTGCCCCCCTGGCCAGCCATACCTGCTGCCATTAGTGCTTCCTTCCTAGAGTCCTAAGTAGAGCCGACCTAGTCTCCCAGCCTGAACACCACTGTCCTGGCCTCAGCCCTGCCTGACCTTCCTCACATTGCCCCTTGCCCAACCTCCAGGCTGCTGCTTCTCCAGACTCACCCACCAGGGCAAAGTGCTCTGGGAGGCTTTGGGCAAAGGTGCTGGGGGAGGTGTATGGGACTGGTCTTATAGTATGAAGACCAAGGACTGAAGCCTGATGACCTTTAACCTGGGAGGAAGAGGAAGGGAGTGCCAGAGCAGAGGCCTTCTTGGACAATCCCAGCTCCCTCTGCACATGTGGCTGGATAGGCAGGAGCATCGGCCAAGGCCAGGGGTGGCTTCAGGTAGCCTGTTTGGTCCAGAAGGTGGACCTGTGGGCTTAGAATCCAAACTTGGGGGGACAGAGAGGGGTGGAAACAACTAGTAGAAAAGCTTAGACTAAAAAAACCTTCAGGGAACTAGCCAGTTTCTGGAAGCGGGGTGCCATGGCTGCTTCTGGGCTTGCAGAAAGAACCCTATCTCCTTGCCTGCCTTGGAGAGAGAGGGCAACATTAGGGAGGTCTCTGGGCTGGCACAGCTGGCTGCCTCATCTGCTGAGACCCTCTCAAGGAGCCCTGGAGGAATCTGTGCCCCAGCCTCTGCCCAGCAGGCTCTGGCTCAATGGCCCTCCAACCAGTCTGACCCTTCTCTCATTCTGGTTCTCAGGAGACCCACCGGCAGTACCGTCTGAAGCTGGAAGAGCTGATCAAACTGCAGAATAGTTGTACCAACTCCATCACTCGGCAGAAGAAGAAGCTCCATGAGCTGGCCCTCATTCTAAAGAAGTTAGGACCACCGCCCCCCCCCAAAGGCCCCTCATGGCCCCTCCATCTTGGTCTGGTGTGGGTGTCTCACTCGGTGGGGTGGAGGGCTGGTGCTGACTCGGAATATCTTTGGCACAGCTCCTCCCCTCCCTCTCCGAGCCATGGTAGCCCTCCTGCCCCACAGGTGTCAGTGTGATACTCCTGATCTGACTAGCTTCTATGGTCCCACCTGCAGATGCAAACCCTCCCTTCCAGTGGGGGTCCAGGAGGCTTCCAAGGATCTGGAGAACCAGATCAAGGAGCGCCAAGGCCTCTTCTTTGATATGGAAGCCTATTTGCCTAAGAAGAATGGGTGAGACCCTGCCCCCAAATTCAGTTCACAGCCACTCCTGGGAGATAAGCCTGAAGTGCACTGTTCCTCTGCTTGATCATCGAGTCAGCAGATGTTCCCGGGCCCACTCTGGGCTGAGCAGTCAAGCATCCTCAGGGGAGCAGTCTGCCTCAGGGGAGACAGTTGAGAGACAGACAGCTTACTGTGATTGGGTGCTTTGTGGTGGACCTACAGCGAACAGGGGAGTAAGAGAGGCCCCTAATCCAGCCCAGGAGGTCAAAGAGAGCCTCCTGAAATAGCTGAGGCCTGAGTGGAGTTGAGCCTGGCCAACTCAGGAAAGCAGTAACAGCAGTGGGAGGTGAGAGGGCGTGATGAGACTGCAGGGGAGCCAGGCTGCAGAGCCCATTTAGGGCCCAGTAAGCAGGGGACAGTGACAGGTCAAGTAAGTATGCACTTCTGCAACTGAGGAGGATGAGTAGGTACAGTGCAGAACCCTAGGCTGAGCGAAGGAAAGTCCAGCAGAGATGGCAGGTAGCCAGACAGCTGGGAGAGAGCATGTCCCAGAGGGCAAGGTAAGAAGGAGTACCAGCCTCAGATCAGATGGCCTCAGGGGTCAAACGTAGTAACGAAGGGGAAATACTTCCTGGAAGTCACGATGACCTTGGAGAGAACCACTTCACAGGACGGTGTGGGTGGAAGTTGATATTGGGAATGACAGAAGAGCTGAGGAGACAGGTTTAGGTTACACTTCAGAAGCTTGGCTATGAATGGAAAGAGGAATTAGTACCTAGAACTTAGTGTGAGGGTTGGAGCTGGGGTTCGGCTTTTGCTTGAGCGTATGTGTAACTTTGAACATCGAACAAATGAGTATATCTACTTGTTGAAAGGTGGGCCAACAGAGGGAGAGACCCAGAAAAGGAACACCAAGTGATGGAGGAAAACTCTTGGGAAGATGGAGAGGGTTGTACATGGGCTCCTATTGTTTGCAGAGATAAGTGTGGTGTCAGATGCCAGAAGGAGAAAGGATGGGATAGGGAGCCAGTGGTGATCCTGGGAGGCAGCCTTGTCTAAGTGTCCACTCTGCCCCTTAATTTCTTCTCAGCCTTGGCAAGTCCTTTAACCACTCTGAGCCCATCCGTATGGCTTGAGTGTGAACAAGAGCCATGTGTAGTTACTTAGTGCATGACTGACTCTCTAGTCACCGCTTGAGGTTTCTCTGGCAGAGAAGGACAAGATAGGCTTAGCTGATGGGTGTGATGGTAGTGCCAAGAACTGGGAGTTACAAGTTGGCAAGAAAGTGGTTGACATGTGAAGGAGGGCTTGGGGACTTAGCTGGCTCAGGAAAGAGGAGCAGGGTCAACAGTGCCGGGGCCTCAGTGTGGGGCGGGGAGGGGGGGCGTCCATGTGGTGAAAATAGGCGGTGTGGCTGGGCACTCCGATCAGAATATAACCAGCGTTGCCGAGGAGGCCATCCTTGGTTGGGAGGAGGTCCCTGAGTGGTTGGGTATGGGTTGCTGCAGTGGACTTGGGGCTGTAGGTTCTCGAAAGTAGCAGGAACTGTAGGGTAGGTGATAGATGGTGATCATGCACCCAGACATTGAGTCCACTGCCCAGACCCACAGGAGTGATCTGAGATGTGGGCAAGGCTTTCATGGGGTGGAAGAGCCAGGTTGCTCTTCAGGACCCACATTGGGGGGTCCTGGGGGAGCGTGGGTGACAGTGACAAAGGAGGGAGGGAAAGTTGTTTACCTGGAAGCAGGATTTAGGAGTAGGCAGGAGCAAAGGCTATGCATCAGTGTTGTTTCCTGGTCTGCAGCATCCCAAGGTCAGAGCCCTAAGCCAAGGCCACGGGAAGGCTGAGTGGGGGTGGTGATCCAGATACTGGTCTGACACACTCCAGGGCTCGGCTTTTTGGCTGCTTTCATTTAGGGCTTGTTTTCACCCCACCTCCTCCTTCCCTAGGTTGTACCTGAGCCTGGTTCTGGGCAACGTCAACGTGACACTCCTGAGCAAGCAGGCTAAGTAATTGGTCTCAGCCCAGCCCTCCACCCTCCTGGGGCCTTTCCACCACTCCAAGTGCCCTAGCTAAGCCTTGGGGTTCAGGGGCTACTCCCTCACGCTGGCCCATGCCATGCAGCATGCAGCTGTGTCTGGAGCAGGTGCCCCCTTCTCAGGCAGAAGTGAGGGTGGGTCCCACCAGCATACCAGGCTGTCCCATGCGTGTGTCCCCCCACCCCAGGTTTGCCTACAAAGATGAATACGAGAAGTTCAAGCTCTACCTCACCATCATCCTCATCCTCATATCCTTCACCTGTCGCTTCCTCCTCAACTCCAGGTGGGTGCCTACAGCTCCGGGGCCAGACCTTGTTTTCTGTGGCTCCAGCACCAGCCGTGTTTTCCCTCTGTAGGGTGACAGACGCTGCCTTCAACTTCCTGCTGGTCTGGTATTACTGCACACTGACCATTCGAGAGAGTATCCTTATCAACAATGGTTCCAGGTGGGCAAGGGCCTGACCCAGTTCCTGGGGGGCTGGGGGGAGAGAGGGGGTACTGGAGCTACCCTAGAAAGTGGAGTGGTGGTGCCATGGCCCTCTGAGAAGCAGGAACTGGGCTGGGGTGTTGGTTTCTTCCCACCTCAGACAGCTCCCTGTCCCCGAGCACCAATCCTGGGGGCTAAGGGTTACAGAAGTGACAGCAGCTTCCTGATACAGGATCAAAGGCTGGTGGGTTTTCCATCATTATGTGTCCACGTTCCTGTCGGGAGTCATGCTGACATGGTGAGTGGCCCAGCTTGGCTCCCAGGGCCTTGGCAGTAGGGGAATGGGGGAGCCAGGACAGCAAGATTTGGCATCCCCAAGCTCCCACCCCTCCCTCTGCTTTCTGCCTCAGGCCCGACGGCCTCATGTACCAGAAGTTCCGGAACCAATTCCTGTCCTTCTCCATGTACCAGAGTGAGTGTCTCGGGGTCTTGCTCAGCTCAGGACTTGCCCAGAGAGAGGGGCAGGGAAAGGACTTGGGGCTCCAGCCCAATCCTGATTCCCTCCACCTCCGCAGGCTTCGTGCAGTTCCTGCAGTATTACTATCAGAGTGGCTGTCTGTACCGCCTTCGGGCCCTGGGTGAGAGGCACACCATGGATCTCACTGTGGGTGAGTCAGGCGTGGCCCCTCCACTGGACCATGACCAGGAAGCTGGGAAGAGGAAGTCCTTTCCTCTCTCCCTGGGTCCGAGTGGTAGTATCTGTCTCTGTCACTGTTATTCTATGCCCTGCCCCTGCTCCTTCACAGAGGGCTTCCAATCCTGGATGTGGCGGGGCCTCACCTTCCTGCTGCCCTTCCTTTTCTTTGGACATGTAAGTTGTATCTGGGTCCCTTTCCATCTGGTTGTCCAGCCCCTGCTCTGGCTCAAGCAGGGACTACGTTCTATGTGAAATCTCCCTCCTTCCCAGTTCTGGCAGCTTTTTAACGCGCTGACATTGTTCAGCTTGGCCCGGGATCCTGAGTGCAAGGAGTGGCAGGTGAGCCAGGGACCCTGGAAAGCACGCTGGGGGGACTGTGGTTCGGCCCCTGTCATAATCCTGATTCCTCCCCCAGGTGCTTATGTGCGGCCTCCCCTTTCTCCTCCTCTTCCTTGGCAATTTCTTCACCACCCTGCGGGTTGTGCACCAGAAATTCCACAGTCAGCGGCACAGGAGCAAGAAAGATTGAGGCTGGGTCTTCTGCCCACTGGCCCGGCAGGGGCTTCTGTACCCCATGTGTTGGTTTAGGAGGTGGGACTCGCTCGTCCAGAAGGTCTTTCTGCTCTCTCTGGGTTTTGTATGCTGGAGAAGACCTGGACTTGTGTCCCAGCCTATGGCAAGCTGGGGGCCAATGGCCTTAATAAAGGAAGAGAGGCACAGAGGTGGTGCAAGGTGTGTGGTCTCCTGGTGGTTCTCTGTGTTGCCACAGCACGGGTTCTTGAGGCTCCTGAGTTGGTCTCTCTGGTGTCTCAATTAAGTAGACCTAGGTGAAGGCCCCAGATCTGTTTGAGGAACATCAGGCAAATACAGAAAACAACTTTATTCCAAGGGCCAGAGGTTATTTAAAATTATGTACATTCATTGAAAATCACATGGAGGGGCCAAGCCCCTGCTCAGCTGGGAGAAGAACCCCTTCTGTACAGCCGCTGGAGGCCTGAGGTATTCCCAAAGTGAGGCCCTGGTTACCCTCGGCCACGTGCCCTTAGGCAGGGGCCTCAGTCTGTCGCTGAGTCTGCATCCTGGGACAAGGCTCAGCAGAACCCACCCAGGAAGCTGCAAAAGGGGAGGAAAGTGATTATGTGGGGAAGCCAAGTCTATAGGTGTGAGGGCAGAGCGGGGCTCTTAGCTCCACACGTCCAGGGAGTATCGGCCCTTGGTCATCAGTTTCTTGATGTAGTCCACAGCCTGGGTGTGTTCCATGGACCCCAGCTCAGACACGATGTCGTAGAAGGTGTTCTGCACATCCCTCGCCATGTTCCGAGCATCCCTGGGGGGAGGAAGGTGGCATTGGGGGCTGGGCACAGAGTGTCCCATGGGCAGACAGAGCCTCAATCTTCCTACTCTCTACCCTCACTCACCCGCAGACATAGATGTGGGCGCCCCCCTCGTGGATCAGCTTCCACAGGTGCTCCTTGTCTCTCTTCAGTAAGTGCTGGACGTAGACCTGAGGGCAGAGGGTGGTGCCCATGAGGAGGCCAGTCTTGCAGCACTCCACCCCGCCAGAGCGTTGGGCCCCTTCCTCACCTTCTGGGGCTGTTCCCGGGAGAAGGCCACGTTGAGCTGGGTGAGGGAGCCCTCCTTGTGGAACTGGGCCAGCTCTTCACGGTACAGATAGTCCTCATCAGAGCGGCGGCAGCCGTAGTAGAGCAGCGTCTCACCCACCTCTTTACCTGGAGTGGGGAGTGCCCAGGGTGGGCATGGAATCTGTCCCATCCCTGCCCCCTCCCCTACTCCCCGCACATCCACCTGGGCCCACACACTCACCCTGCTGCCGCAGCCAGGCCCGCTCCTGAATGAAGCCTATGAAGGGGGCAACCCCAGTGCCAGGACCCACCATGATGACAGGTGTGGTGGCCTTGAAGGGCAGGCGGAACTGGGACTTGCGCACAAACATGGGCACCAGGGCCTTGCAGCCGTTCTCCCCTGCGGGCTCCTTGGCCCGAAGCCAGCTGGTGGCCACACCTTTGTTGATTCGGCCAGACTTGGTTTCATATTCCACAACCACAGCACAGATGTGCACAGAGTTGGCGTGGACCTGGCGGAGGGCAGGAGTGAGTTCAACAGTGTGCCCGAGGCCCCATCCTGCCACTAGCCCTGTCCGAGCTGCCTTAGGGCTTCTCAGACCTTCATAGTGCTCAACCCCCCCAAAGCCCCTTTCCAGTAGCTTTCCTGACTGGCTCTTGCCAACAGGGCTGGAAGCAGTGTGCAGTCTTACAGCCAGCCTATTGGGATTACTGCCCAGTGAACGGAGTGAACTGTACCAGGAGCTTGGGTCAGAGCAGGAGCCGTGCTTGGGGCTCCCATGCCCCTCAGAGAAGCCAATGCTATGCTTTCTGTAAGTTTCCAGCCTTTCCCTACCTTGGAGGAAGAAGCAATGGAGTAGTAGCGGGCCTGCAGCCGAGGCAGCAGCTCACACAGGTGGTCGATGGGGGGTCGCAGGGATGGGTAGTCCTGCAGGATGGCCAGGATGTGCCTCCGAGCCTCCACCACCCAGCTCAGGTACAGCTCCTGGGAAGACAGAACTTGGGGTGAGCCATGGGTGACGGCACAGTGGTTCCAGGGGACGGGGCTAAATTTGGACCCAAGCCCCTTGAAGTGTGGCTTGGAGGACCCGCAAGTTTGGGTACTGGGGGTGAAAGCAGCAGCCTTACCTTGCCCTCGCCGGAGGAAGAGGCCATCTTGCGCAGGTGTTCCTGCTCCGAGGGCTCGGAGGCGTACTGGGCCAGCTCGTAGAGCACGTTGGTGCGTGGTGGGTTCGTGATGTCCAGGTAGTAGGTGAGGGCTGTGCGGTAGGAGGTGGGGCAGGGGAATGGATGCTTCTTGTTGGATTCCTCTGCAGGGACAGACAAGGCAGGATTTGGTGTGAGGGGGGTGCCATGGGGTTGAGGTGGGAAAAGCTGAAGGCTACTCTGCAGGAAGCAGGCGGCCCAGGCAGCTGGCACTGGAAGCAGGGCCAGCTCTTTGCAGGCCCTGGGGCTGAGCCTCAGGCTTTCAGCCAACCTCAAGCTTCAGGCTGGACAGGTAGTCCTCAGAGGCGGGACCTTGCCACTTCAGGAGAGTCCGTTCCTGAGTGGCTCAGAGAGAGGGCTGCAGATGCAGGGCTCCCCGGTGCGCTGCCTGCCTGCAGGCTGAGCCCAATCTACTGTGGGGGCCCCAGGCTCATGACTGAGATGCCAACACTGCGGCTTTCAGCTGTGATGGCAGGGCCCCTCCTCTCAAGTCAGTTTTTATGCTTTGATACACCTGGAGGTCTACACAGGGCACACAGCTGAGCTCTTGGTGCAGCATCCATATGCTCCAGTGCAGGCTCCGGTGCAGGCCCCACGGCCAGCTCTTGCTGCAGCCTTCTCTGCCACCTGTTACCAGGCCAGCTTTACTGACCTCCTCCCTCCAGACAAGAGCAGGGCCAGCCTGGGACCTGCCAAAAAGCATCTCCCCCTCTTAGAGGCATGACTGGGGGCTGTTTATATAAAGCCTGTGCAGATGAGCCTCTGCTGAGGGTACAGAGGGCCTGGCCCAGGAAGGGCTCAGCATTTAAGGGCCTGGGTCTATTTTTTGGAAGGGTTTGAACTTCTTCCGCAGTATAACCTACAGGAAGCATACAAGTTATACGTGTATAGCGTAATGAATCTTCACAACATCCTTGTGTATCTAGCACCCAGATAAAAAAGCTGGGTATTCCCAGCACCCCAGAGCCCTCTGTACTGTGCCCAGAAACAGGGTTCTGGCTTCACACTGCAGAAAATGCTGTGGCACATCTGTTGTGGGGAGTTCTGAGCCTCTGCACCTCTTCCTGAGCAGTTCTCAGCAGTGAAAGGTCCCCTGCAGGGGTTCATATTCTCCTGAGGGGAGAGTGAGCACACCACACCCTTCCCAGCAAGGTGCCACCTCTGATGGTACAGGGACATGGCATATTCCACAGAACGAGAGACAGTATGTCCACTGTGCTTCTACTGCCGGCATGACTATAAGTCAGCCCCCTTTCCTGCTGTTCCTTTCAAAGGCTGACTCAAGCTGGTGAGAAGGAGCAGTCAGGGTAGGATGACTGAGGATGAGAGTGAGTGGGACAGCACCAGGTAGAGCTGGCCCCAGGTGGATGGTCACTGGGGGTACCAAGGGGTCAGAGCATGAGGCCAGAGGCAGTCCTATGAAGCCCTGGGAAAATCCTATACCATATTAAGTGCCTCTTGCACTTTGAGCACCCTGCATGGACCTGGAGGTCTGTTAGTGTTGCTGATTCTGATCCCCAAGTTTACAGGTGAGAAGATGCAGGCTCTGGAACAGGGAGAGGGCAGCCCTAGGTCCTCAGTAGTCAGTAATGGTGGAGCCAGGCCTAGGGACCAGGGCCTTTGCTGGTAGTCCCCTCTTTAGGCACCCCTCCCTCCCTCATAGGGCTATGCCAGTGAGAGGATGGAGGGAACCCCAAGATAGAGGACTAGACACCATAGCTACTTTTGCTCCCTGCCCCCCAAATTTGCTATAGGACCGATAACTGGGTACCAGGGCTTCAGATCTAAGCAGCTCAACCTACGGGCCTTGCCAAAGGACTTATTCCTATCAGCCACCTCAGGCCCAGGCAGGCAAGGGGGAGTGGCCTTGATTCCAGAACTTACCATCAAGATTGTTCAGGGACATGACAACATCCAGGTCAGCACCCAGGATCTCGCCAATCTGGTTGACCAGGGCAGAGTCATTGGCTGGGTAAATAGCTACATGGTCACCCGATTCATACCTGGGGGGAGACAGATGTAAGGCTCAGAAGGAGGGTGGTAGGCCTCTGTACCCGAAGCAGGAGGCCCAGAGTGAAGGTGTGGGAGAGGGAGTGGCAGTAGCTGGTACCTGATTTTGGAATCTGAAATGTCTAATTCCAGGTGCATGAGGTGTCGCTCAGTTCCCTGGTTCAGCTTCCGGTTGGTGGTGACGACAGCCAGGAATGGATTCTTGGCATCAAAGGGGCTGGGTGGAGAGGAAAGCAGCTCAGTGATTGGCCAGGTCTTCAATCTGAATCTCCCTGCCCCAAAGGGCCCCTTCTGGTTTCACAGGACACAGAGAACCTCAGAACTGGCACCAAGGGCCACGAGGAAACCTCTCCAAGTATGTAAAGGGTTCTTCTAGCCCGGTCCTAAGCAGTGCTCTTGACAACTCCACAAAGTAGGCAGAGCTAGGTTATCAATGTCTCCATTTACAGATACAGAAACTGAGGCTGAGAGACCCTCCATACTCTGAACCCATTGGTGAGCTGAGTGCAAAGGAGGACTAGGCCCATGAAGGTAGCTCCCCAAGGCAGAAGGTGCTTGGGTCCCTGGGTGACTGTGTGGAGCTGAGTGCTTCAACCAACGTGCCTGGGACTACAACAGAAACAGGAGGTGAACTTTACTCTGTAAAGTCACTGCAGTGTTAGCACTTCCTATTATAGTGGGACTCCAGCAGGGCTGACTAAAGCAGAGCTGCTGGTCTTGAATCCTGGTGGTACAAGGAGGACTTTCCTGAGCAGCTCCAGCAGGAATCTGGGCAGCAACCGGGTAGAAGGCAAATCAAGGGCCCAAGTGAGGAACAAAAAATTGTTTTTGGACAAAAAATTGAGGGAGAATTTAAGGAGTGTGCCCTTTTGCCAGAGTTCAACTTAGAACTTGTTACTTCCTGGAGCAGGAACTGGTATGCACCTCCCACCCCAATATATTTACAGAGCAAAATGTCAGCAAATAACGTACAAACTGAGCAAATGCCAGTCTCTCAGAGGCTGTGCCCTGGACTGAGGGACCACTGGGTAGGGAGGGGTCCTAAAGGCCTTAAACATGGAGCAGCCTCTCATCTCTCTGCTCTGGGCCTCATGCCCTCCTTTGCGGTGGAGATCCTCACTCATGCCCGCTTCTGGAAAAGGGTGGAGATAAGGACTCTCCATAGGATGGGGTCTTCGCGGATACACAAACTACCACTTGTTTCGTGTCCCCAGGAGCTTGAGATGGGTGTGCCAAGAGCCACAGGGCCTGGCCCAAACCATGCTCTCCACTCACGGTTTCTGATTCTCGTAGCTCTTCAGACGGCCCATCTCACCCACGTACACCTTGGCCATGTCTACGTCTGTGTGAACCACAAGCTCATACTGGCGAATGCTGGAAAGGGAAGACCAAGTGTGAGGCTGGGAGCTGGTGGCCGGTAGGAGGCTCAGGGATCAGTCCCAAGATAGGAGGGAGGCTGCGTCAGGGAGTGACACTGTCAGGAGATGGTACATGAGGGTCCAGGTTGGACACAAAAGGCGGGAGGGAGCCAGCATAGAGCTGGGGAAGGGCTGGTGCAGCCTGGGGTTCAGCAGCTTCATAGGGGTTCTGTGAGAAGGCAAGGCAGGCCTATCACTTCAAGCAAAGCCCAGCACCTTAGCCTGGGACTTCTGCACCTTCCTGTAATTGACTAAGCTTGCACCAGCCTTTCATTCTCGAATTCCACCACCACCAAC
>PVJC01003201.1:18775-55910 GCA_004026665.1 Murina feae
CACCCTCATTCTCACCCTCACCCTCACCCCCAGCCTCACCCTCACCCCCATTCCCACCCTCACCCTCAACCCCAGCCTCATCCTCCCCCCATTCCCACCCTCACCCTCACCCCCAGCCCAATCTACAGACACACTCACCTGGACTCCTCTCCAGTGGCTTCCACCCCAAAGTGCTCACACACAGCCGGCCAAAACTGCTCTCGCCATGTGATGAAATCCTCCTCCAGGCTGAGGAGAGGAGGTAATGAGCCAGGCCACAGGCCACCCAATTGTGGCAATGGGCTAGTTTCCCTAACGGTCTGGACTCCCCAGCACCCCCAAAAGCTCATTTCAAGCTGGCCCGCCCAGTGATATAACCCATGGCATCAGCAAGTGTCTAGAGTATCTGTCCTAACTGTGGGTGGCTTCTATCTGAACTAGGCAACCAGGAGGATGGGGAAAAGCAAAGAAAGCCTGTCGTGTGGGGCTGGGGGTGGGTGACTCCCTTCCCTTGTGTGTCAGGGAGTTCCAGCAGACACCATGGCTTTGCACTCCCCTCATGTGCCACAGCCAACCCCTAACTCTGAGGGTTCCTGACATCTGGGTGGAGGCTCTGGGAGGGGTCTGGGCACTCACTTCCCGTCATCGTCGCCCATCCCCAGCTCAAAGATCCGCTGGGCACCAAGCTGCTCTAGCCGCCTGTCCACATACTTGCCCATGGCATTGAAGTGCTCATAGGTCTTGTTCCCAAGGCCAAACACCTGTGTGGACAGAGGGGCAGGTCTGAGGCCCAGCCAGCCATCAGGGGTGGTTCCCTATAGCGCTGGCCAAGCTGCTAGGCAGCACTGTGAGGTGGGCCACCTTTGGCCCTGGAAGTGGCTTTGTTTTGGTGACCTGTAGACCAGGGTCCCCTCCACAGTCAGCCTCTAACTGGGTGGCCAGCAGGGGCAATCCACCCTCCCCCCCAACCCCCCTCCAGGCTCTCCTTGTCCAGCCAAATCTTGGTCATCCCACCACACCTTTCTTGTCTTTGTGTCCAGCAACAAATGCCCCCTGGAGCAAAGTAGGGTGGGGACATGGGAGCAGAAGCTCCCTTAGTGCTGGAGTCCAGGGTGGAAGAGGGGGGCGTGTTCCACTGCCCCATCAGCAGCCTTCCCTGAGGCTCCCTGCACAAGCTACCTGCCAGCCTCCTTACCCTGTCCTGACACCTTGGCCTGCCCTCCAGGATCAGAATAAGGTGAGACCTCTTAAACATAGGGGTCCAAAGGTCGGGGGAGGTACCACAGGCTGCCACCTGAGAGCCCCAGGGAGCCACTGGAGGAAAGATGGGGTGACTCACCGCATACTTAACTCCAGAGAGGTCCACATCTGTCTCCTGGAGCCAGTCATAGAAGTCCTGAGCATTGTCAGTGGGGTCACCCTCACCGTAGGTGGCCATACAGAACACTGCCAGGGAGTTCTCTATTTCTGGCAGGCTGCCCAGGTCGGCCTGGAGAGACAAGGGCAGGGCCAGGCCCAGTAACCATGACTCAGCCTGCCTGAGGTTCGGTCTGTACCTGTTGGGGTGCAGACAAGCGAGTCCAGGGGTCGAGTGGAGGGGGTACACTTGCAGAGGAAAGGGTGCTGACAGGCACAAACAGGCTGGATTCCAGGCACCAGCTGGCACTCAGAAGGTGGTTCCCTGCGTATCAGCCCTGGGCTGTGAACCTCACTGTCCCTCAAAGTCCCTGGAGCACAGCAGAGCCTAGCCTCTCACTAATTCCTAGCCACTATTCTCTTACTCCAAACCCAGGTCGGGAGACAGAAAGATAGATGCCTGTCCCCAAGACAGAAGGCAGCATGACGAGGGGGGAGGACGGTTTGGTTTGGGAGATGGAGTGGCAGGAGCAGGAAGCAGCTGGCATTCAGGAGAGATTGGTTCTGAGGAAAAGAACATTTGTTGTGCTCTCGGAGCTGCAGGAGCAGCCGGGCAATGACGCCACCAGTGGAGAAGCCAGAAGGCAACTCCTGGAGGATTCTTCTCAGGACCAGCGGCTCACTGCCAGCATCCTTCCCTCGTGGGTACCTAAGGCTTGGCTTCCCCTTCCCTGTCCACTGCTTCCACCTGGGGCAGGTGGCTTGGCTGTCATTAGCTCTCCTGACCCAGAAACAGGCAAGAGGGCTGCTGGAAGTTTCTTGCACTTTGAAGAGCTACACCCATGCGAGGGGCAGAACACGGACAAAGGAGCCAATCCAGGAGGAGAATGAGCAAGGTGAGCCTCCTCCACAGCCCTGAGACAGGCTGGAGACAGACTGGTCAGCAGAGGCCCAAGTCAGGGCTGAGTTCTGCAGACAGTACTGACGGCCCAAAGGAGTGACAGGGGGAGGGGGGAGGAGAGATGGGGAGAAACCCAGAAGCTCCAAACAGGGCCTTTCCCAGTTTTCCGGTTCTCCTGGTCTCTCTCCAAGCTGCACTCTTTCCTAGGGCCCTGTCCCTGCTCCTGCTCTGGCCCAAACACAGGAATTTATGGCCTCATTTCAAAGCCCAGCAGAAAGGTTCCCAGAGATGACTGTCAAACATTCCTCATCTGTAGATGAGGCAAGGAAGGCCCACAGGGCAGGGGCTTGCCCAGGGGATTAGAGCCCAGATTCCCCCTCAATCGGCTCCCTTGCCACTGCAGTTTGGGGGGTAGGGTGGGGTGTTCAGATGGAAAAATCCCTCTCCTGAGGGCTTTCATTTTTAAATGGGCTTTCATCATCTGTACGTTGTATTATGTGTTCACAAGTCTTCTTCCATCACCATTTATCCCCTGTACTCTCTTATACCCCCCACCCTCCTCAGGTGTGCTCAGTGTCCTTAAAACCAGGGCCGCCTGGCTGTAAGCACAAATGATAGGAGACATCCATTCCTGTCTGTCCCTTTGGCCAACTCAATCCTTTAAGCATCTCCATGATCCAGAGATGCTGTCCTTAAATCAGTGCTGCTGAAGAGCTGGGAGGAAGGGCCACGGCGTGGTGAGAGCTCACCAAGTCATACTCCTCGGGGTCTGCTGACATGCCCCGCATTCCGTAGCGGTGGGCGTCCTTGGACAAGCGGTTGGCAAACTCCTCAGCAGTCCCCGTCTGGGAGCCATAGAACACGATGACGTTCCTGCCCTGGGGAAGGCCAGATACTCGGGGTCAGTGAAGGGCCACGCGGAAAGGTTTCACCAGACTCCAGGTGACCACAGGGCAGGCCAGGTAGGGGGGGCACCTCAAGGACACCCTCCTTCCTTGCTGCTTCCAGTCCTTTCTAAGTCATTCTGGGGCTGGGATCTCATGGCCACAGCTCCCAGGTGGATGAGGGCAAAGGCCACCCAGATGACTCCAGTCATCAAGGTAATCTCACACAGCTACTCAAGATCACGCTTTGGACAGATTTTTAAATGACATGCAGAAAAACACATGCTGTTCAATAAAAAAGGATGACTAAACAGGATGTACAGTTTAATCCAATTTTGTTATATGTCCACAACTATATACATGTGTATGTGTGTATATATGTATATGTTTTGTTTATACACATATATACACAAAAGAAAAAGGCTGGCAAGAAATATACCAAGAGTCTCTAAATGGGGAATAAGGGTGGGTTTTCTGGATGAATATAAAAGTAACATACTTAGGAAAATGTAGACAATAGGGAAAAGTATCATATGGATTGGGTCACATACTCTTCATCCCACCCTCCTGCTGTGCCTTCTACAGCAGCTACTGAAAAAGCCCCAGCTCTATTCCCAGATTTCCTGCAGCCAGGGATGCAGCAAATGAGGTGCAGCCAACTGGATGGCTCCTTGAGATCTGGAAGGTGGAAGTAAGGCACATGCCCCCTTCTGGTCCCTGACGGAGACATGAGGTTTCTCTGCAGTGGTCTCCAGAGCCCAGCCCCCACAGTGGTCTCTGGTTTTTGCACCTAGCCCCAACGGATACAGGTGCAAAGGACAAAATAAAATATATGGGTTACAATTGGTTTAAAGTGTTCTCATGCCTTTTACACTTCCTGAATTTTCTACAAATCATTTAAAAAGGTATTTTAAAATAATCACTACAAAAACTGAATATAGGAGACAATGCTTCTGATATCAGGTTAAGGGAATCAAGCCGGACATAAAATAGTAGCTAAATATTTATGATAGCATCAAAACATGTAAAGTACCTAGAATTAACATTGTACGATTCCAGACACTGGCAGCAAACGGACTAGCCGTCATTGCACTCTGCACTCTCATGCAATTGCAGGAAAGAAATGTTAGTTTCACTTAAGAATGACTTTAATGAAACAGTAAGAATTACTAATTGCATTAAGTCTCAACCTTTGAGTGCATGTAATTTTATTTTTTAATATTTTTATTGATTTCAGAGAGGAAGGGAGAGGGAGAGATAGAAGCATCAATGATGAGAGAGTCATTGATTGGCTGCCTCCCGTATGCCCCACATTGGGGATCAAGCCCACAACCTGGGCATGGGAATCAAACCGTGACTTCCTGGTTCATAGGTCGATGCTCAACCACTGAGCCACACTGGCTGGGCAGGTATGGGTTTTTTTGGGGGGATGAAAATGTTCTAAAATTGAACGTGGTGATGGTTTGCACGACTCTGTGAATATACTAAAATTACACTAAAATACTTTAAATGGGTGAACTATATGGAATGTGAATTATATCACAATAAAACTGTTACCCAAAAGAAATAAATACATCTGAAATAAGAGCCAGGAAAACTGAAAAATAGAAGTGATGGGAAGGGGCGGAGAAGTGCCTGGCACTACCAGATATTAAAACAAGTATAAAACTTCAATAATTAAAATGGTCTGATACTGTACATACTCAGACAGCAAGATCAAAGTATAAGAAAAGGAAAATAAACAGACCCAAAAACCCATGGGAATTATGTGTATGATAAAACCAATGGAGAAATGACAGACTCTATCACAAGGAATTTTGATTGTGTAAAAAAACCCAGTAGCCGCAGCTGGTGTGGCTCAGTTGGTTGAATGTCATCCTATGCATGGAAAGGTTACTGGTTTGATTCCCAATAAGGGCATATGCCTCAGTTGCAGGTTCGATCTCTGGCCAGGGTGTGTGCAGGAGGCAACTGAACAAGTTTCTCTCTCACACACTGATGTTTCTCTCTCTTGCTCTCCCTTTTCTTCTTCCTTCCTTTCTCTCTAAAATCAATTTAAAAATATATTAAAAGAAAAACAGTAGTATTAGATCCATATCTTACATCTTATGCCAGAGTAAAGTCCCAGTGGACTTAATTTTAAATATGAAAAATGAAATAAAAGTACTAGAAGAAAACATGAAAAAATTCCTTTATCTCTTTAGATTGAGGAAGGCCTTTCAAATGATGACTCAAAGTCCTTAAGTCATAGAAATAAGAATACAGTGGACTATGTAACTTTTACACTGTACATACACACATGATAAATCAAGTCAAAGTAAACTTGAAAACATGAAAAAATTCCTTTATCTCTTTAGATTGAGGAAGGCCTTTCAAATGATGACTCAAAGTCCTTAAGTCATAGAAATAAGAATACAGTGGACTATGTAACTTTTACACTGTACATACACACATGATAAATCAAGTCAAAGTAAACTATTAACTGAGAAAAACATTTTTACTCATATCATAGACAAGGGGTAAATCTCCATAAGAATTTTAAGCAGTTCCCCAAAAAAGATAAGTCTCACCAGAAAAATATTTGAACAGATAATCTATAAAAACAGAAAAAAATGAATGCCACTGTAACATGAAAATCTGCTTAACCTCATTCATAAGAAAAATGCAAGTTAGAACTACACAGAGATAGCTTTGTTTTAAACCTAGAAAACTGGCAAAACCCAAACTTTGATAACAAACTGATGGCAAGCTGTGAGGAACAAGTTTTCTCACACGTTGCTAATGAGAGTGCCCTAGTGTGACCTTTATGGGGGCAATTTGGCAGCTTCCATCACAATTACAAATGAATATACCTTTGATTCAATAATTCCACTTCTGGGATGTTATTGCATTTGCAAATATGCAAACTGATCTACATAGTCATAGTAGCATTGTTTGTAAGACCTTAAGATTAGAAATATTCTAAATGCCCATCAATAGGGTATTGTTTAAAGAAATAAGAGTACGGTCACATAATGGAATCATGCAGCAACAATAAAGAATGAGGAAGGTGTGTTTGTATTGCTATGGAAGGATCTCCAAGATATATCATTAAGGTAACATGGTCTATAACAATGTACATACTATGCCACTTTTTTGTTTTAAGAAAGTGTAATGTAAAATACGAATTTCTGTGTTTTTTGTCTGTGCACAAAGAAGCTCTAGAAGGATCCATAAACTACTAAGAACAATGATGATGAGTGGCAGGGACCAGAGAGAGAGTTTCCATTGAATAGTTTGTTTTGGATTTTAACTATGTGATTGCCATACCTTTCCATTCAATTAAAAATTTAGATAAAGAGCGTGGCCGGTGTGGCTCAGTGGTTGAGTGTCGACCTACGAACCAGAAGGTCATGGTTCGATTTGGGTCAGGGCACGTGTCCGGGTTGCAGGCTCGGTCCCCAATAGGGGCGTGTGGGAGGCAGCCAATCAATGATTCTCTCTCCCTTTCTCTCTGAATCAGTAAAAATATAACTTAAGATAAAACTGTACCTGTGCCATGACCACAGATATGTGAGGTTTATATCTGCTCATGGTCAGAGCCTGGACTGGGAGGGAGGAATCAGCACAGCATCCTGAGTTGGAGGGACTATTTGTTCTTATAAAGAAATAAACATTCAGAAAACAATGTAAATGGTCCCAGCAAAAGCAGAACAGCCTTGGGTAAGATAGGAAGATACTCGTAAGAGAGCTGGGCCTGGGTTCGCACCACTGCCTCTGGTCCAGTGCAGCTGGCCTCCTGCTGAACTCCCCTAAGCATCCGCCAGGGCCAAGACTTGCTGGCAAGGGCACCAACACAGAGAGCAAACTCACCGTCTTCTTCATCTTTTCCACGAAGCTGCTGTCTTTGACAGAGGAGGTCCTGAAAAACAAGTGTCAGGTAAGTATGGGATCCATGCGGCAACATCGGGAAGCACTGTCAGTGAGCATGCCGCAGACGCCTCTGGTCCAGTGTGGGGACTTCCAGCCTCCTCCATATTCCCTGACAGTAAATCCAACACCTGGCAGAGCCAGGAGCCCCAGCCCCAGACAGATGAGAACAAAGAACAGTCAAGGACCTCACTTCGCCATCCCTCAGCATCCACAGCCAATGATCCCCACGGCCTTTTCTCACCTCCAATCCCTCCATGATAGCCCTCTGAATTCTGCCAAATCATCACTTCCACTCAGAGCATCTTCATTATGCTTCCTCACCAATAGATCCCTGCTCCACCTCAAGGCCCTGCCTAAGTACCAACTCTCCTGTCATCCTGGAGCCCTGAACAAGCCCCTGTCCCCTCAGAGAGCAGCATTACTGCTGGGTACATCACAGCCTCAGGATCCTCTGTCCACTCTCTACCTCCTGGCTGCCAGTCTACTGTCCTCTCCGTTTCGTGTCCTTTTTCTTCTCTTTCCTGCCCTTAGGCCTGCAGGACCATCTAAAGAAGCCACATGAGCCTCTCTAGGGACTTTTAGGCCTACGGTGTGGGAAAAAAGAAGCTATTCGAAAAATACGAATATCTGACAAAGGACTTGGGTTGAGATATAAGAAATTCCTATAAATCAGAAAAAATACATAATCCAACAGGAAAATTGTCAAAAGATGTAACAGGCCCTTGCTTAAGGAGAGTACTTAAACAGCCAAAAACTCATGGAAAGGTGCCCAACATTCATGTCAAGGTCAAGTGGTGGAGCAACTTGAATTCCCACACACTTTCAGGGGAGGACATTATGGCACAACTCCTTTGTTAGGCTGTTTGGCAGTACCGCCTATAACCAGAAATTCACTCTTCAGTATACACCTATTAGAGTGCATCTGTACCGATGCACCAAGAGGAGTACTAGGAATGTTCCTGGCAGCATTAGACATGCAAATCCCCATAGGGAAAAACCCTATTGTCCATCAGCATAACAAACCAACTGTGGTGTACTCACACAATGAAACATTCTCCACTTCCCAAGGAAATAGATGATCACTACACAAACTAATATGCATGAATCTCATAACCGTGATGTTGAGTGAAATAAGCCAGATAGAAAAGAGTATACATCTATGATTTCACTATATAAAGTCTCCAAACAGACAAAACTAATATGTGAGGACTGCAGGCAGGAGACAGCAGGGGGCCTCCTAGGGTGCTGGTAATCTGCTCTTTGTTCCAGAGGTGATTACCACATATTCACATGGTGAGAATCACCGATCTGTACATTCCTTTCTGCAGATATTATACATCAATAAAAAGTTTATACTTATTTTTGGGCAGGTATGGGAGGCAACGAGATGGAGGAGGCCGGGCAGGGGCTCTGGAGTCAGGCACTCCTGGGTGGCATTCACAGCCTGCCAGCTCGCAGCTGAGTGAATTTGAACCAGAATTAATTGTTCTTCAATTAAAAAATGGGGATAACACACCTTAAAAAACAAGAAAAAATGGTAATAAATTATCTAACTCTACAACTCAAAGAATTAGAAAGAGAGCAAAAGAAAAGCCCAGCGTGAGCAGAAGGAAGGAGATAATAAAGATCAGAGCAGAAATGAATGACAGTACTGGAAGTACAAGCCATTGTGATCAGACAAAAAGAAGAAATAAAAGGCATCCAAATTGGAAAAGAAGTAAACTGTCCTTATTCGCAGATGACATGATACTGTACATAGAAAACCCTAAAGACTCCATAAAAAAATTATTAGACTTAATAAGTGAATTCAGTAATGTAGCAGGATACAAAATTAACCCCAAGAAATATATGGCATCTCTATACACCAATAATGAACTTACAGAAAGAGAGACTAAAAGAACAATCCCATTTACCATCGCACCAAAAAAACTAAGATACCTAGGAATAAACTTGACTAAGGAGGTAAAAGATCTATACGCGGAAAACAGCAGGACACTGAAAAAGGAGATAGAGGAAGACATAAACAGATGGAAGAACATACCGTGTTCATGGACTGGTAGAATCAACATCATCAAAATGTCGATACCATCCAAAGCAATCTATAGATTCAATGCACTCCCCATTAAAATACCAACGGCATATTTCACAGACCTAGAACTAACTTTCCAAAAATTCATCTGGAATAAAAGAAGATCCCGAATAGCTGTAACAATCCTGAGAAAGAAGAACAAAGTAGGTGGGATCTCAATACCAGATAGCAAGCTGTATTACAAAGCCACTTTCTCAAAACAGCCTGGTACTGGCACAAGAACAGACACATAGATCAGTGGAATAGAACAGAGAACCCAGAAATTGACCCAAACCACTATGCTAAATTAATATTCGCCAACTGAGGCATAAACATACAATGGAGTCAAGACAGCCTCTTCAATAAATGGTGTTGGGAAAATTGGACAGATACAGGCAAAAAAATGAAACTAGACCACCAACTTACACCATACACAAAAATAAACTCAAAATGGATAAAGGACTTAAACATAAGACGGGAAACCATCAAAATACTAGAGGAATCCACAGGCAGCAAAATCTCAGACATATGCCAAAGCAATTTCTTCATTGATACAGCTCCTAGGACAGTGGAAACTAAAGAGAAAATAAACAAATGGGACTACATCAAAATAAAAAGCTTTTGCACAGCAAAGGAAACCATCAACAAAACAACAAGAAAGCCCACTGCATGGGAGAACACATTTGCCAATGTTATCACCGATAAGGGATTAATCTCCAACATTTATAGGGGACTCATACAACTTAACAAAAGGAAGATAAAAAACCCAATGGAAAAATGGGCAACAGACCTAAATAGATACTTTTCAAAAGAAGACAGAAGGAAAGCCAAAAGACATATGAAAACATGCTCAAAGTCACTAATCATCCGAGAGATGCAAATCAAAACAACAATGAAGTACCATCTCACACCTATCAGAATGGCTATCATCAACAAATCAACAAATGACAAGTGCTGGCAAGGATGTGGAGAAAAAGGAACCTGCATGCAGTGCTGGTGGGAATGCAGACTGGTGCAGCCATTGTGGAAAAGAGTATGGAGTTTCCTCAAAAAACTAAAAATGGAACTCCCATTTGACCCAGTGATCCCACTTCTAAGAATATATCCCAAGAAACTAGAAACACCAATCAAAAAGGATATATGCACCCCTATGTTCATAGCAGC
This sequence comes from Murina feae, assembly GCA_004026665.1. NCBI lineage: Eukaryota > Metazoa > Chordata > Mammalia > Chiroptera > Vespertilionidae > Murina > Murina feae. The sequence continues at coordinate 29,040 of PVJC01003201.1, forward strand.
ACAATTCACCATAGCTAAGATTTGGAAACAGCCTAAGTGCCCATCAGCAGATGAATGGATTAGAAAACTGTGGTACATCTACACAATGGAATACTACACTGCTGTAAAAAAGGAGTTCTTACCATTTGCAACAGCATGAGATGGACCTGGAAAGTATTATGCTAAGCAAAATAAGTCAGTCAGAGAAAGATAAATATCACATGATCTCACTCATTTATGGAATATAATGAACAACAAAATTTTGAACAAAAACAGATCCAGAGACAGAAAGCATCAATCAGACTGTCAAACCTCAGAGGGAAGGATGGGGGAGGATGGGGGTAAGGGGATGAGATCAACCAAAGGACTTATATGCAAGCATATAAGCCTAACCAATGGGCACAGAAAACAGGGGGGTAAGGGCATGAGTGGGGGGAGGGGGGAAGGGAGGATGTGGCGATAAGGACACATATGTAATAACTTAATCAATTAAGAAAATTTAAAAAAAAAGATATAAAAAATAATTAATTTTAAAATGGGGATAAGAAAACACTTCAAAGGTTTCTGAAAGACGAAATAAAGAAAAAATATATAAAGAGGAGCATCCAGCATGAGGCAGGCTCCATGGCTATCACTGGGGAGTTCCAGGCACTCGCCTGGCCACCTCCCCTGCTAGACCACAGTCAACAGCAGAGTCTCTGGGCGGCCAGAGGGCACCACCACGTCCTTATGCAAAAGCTGTGGTACAGTGATAGTGGGTGCGTGCGGGTGTTGAGTATTCCCAGTTTTTCAGAAGTTAACTGATGGCTGGCCTCCATACTAATGCCATTTATTTACTTAGCAAATCTTTTTAATAAGCAGCCAAGATTATTCCAAGTTCCACTTCAGACAAGTCCAGAGCAGCGGTTGCCAACCTTTTGGACCTCACAGACCACCGGTGATCTGCGGACCATGGGTTGGTAACTGCTGGTCTAGAGCTCAGTGGCTCCCCTCTGCCTTCAGCCTGCCAGCTAAGGGTCCACATGCTGGTCAGTAAAGGCTGGCCAGGGGTGAGGATGCAAGTGCAGGTGGCCAAGCACTTTGCCCCTGGGGCAATGTTAGAAATGTGGGGTCTCAGGGAAGGTGCTGTGAGATCATACTGAAGAAGCTCCTTCCACAAAGCAGTCTCATCCCCAGGCCCAATACAGGGGGTGCTGAATGCCCACTTTACAGACAGTTGACATAGCTCAACAGCAGCCCGGTCCTCTGGCCAGTAAGTGGACAAACAAGGACCAATCCCAGCCTGATTCCAAGGTCTCTGCTCTTTCCCCTATATCCTCCAGCCCACGAAAAAGTGTATTAAAGAGTGGAATGCCAGCAGGCGCACACTCGCATGTCACGACAGCATAAAAGTGATGTCCCTCAGGAGTAGGTGCCTGAAGTCCATGGAAAAACTCACTACGTGAGGCTTCTTTTAAGAATGCCTCAGCAAAGCTGTTTAGACACATAATTTTGTAAACATAAAGATGAAAGTTTCCTGTTTAAGCCCCCACTGGGTTTTTCACTAGGTTAGTAGGTCCAGGACTATTAGGGCCTACTAACCTAATTAGAATGAAATAGTCGGCTACTTTCAGGGCCTTCGTGTAAATAATGTTGTAAGTGGGCCCCGTGGGAGGCAAGGCCCCAGTGCCAAAGGCCACTTCAGCGTCTCCATCTGTCCCAGAGGCCCTGTCAGCACAGCAGTCCCTCCAGGGGCCAGGAGGGAGGCAGCTGGGGACCAGCCACCTGCTTGGCTTTCCCACCCAGTGATGGCCTAGCCTCCTAGGAACTCAGAGAGGCCCTCCCCCCAGCTCCCCACTACCCTAGCACCCCCAGGCAGACCCATCCCAACATGAGCAGGGCCATGGCAAGAGCATGAATGGAGGCCCTCAGGCCTGCCTCTTTTCTCTCCCAACTCCCAGCTCCAACCTACACTCCAAAGGGGTCTTGTGTCTGGACAGCCCTCCTACATGTCCCCCTTCTACCATGCCCAGCCATCACTAGCCACACGTTCACTCCCCTCTGGTTCACGTGCAGCCGAAATAGAACACTAAATGTCTGTCTCTGCACTAACAAGGCATGTTCCCCAAGACACACTGTTAGATGAGGAAAGCAAGGTGCACAACCATGTGAATTCTACTGCTGTGTTCCTTTGAATGCAGAATTATGACAATATATCACCTGCTACACATAAATTTAAACGGATGGTTGCAAAAACTATCAGCAACCTAGACAAATGTTTCCGATGAAATATGAGAAAAAAACATACAAAACTAAATGCAATTTCCATTTACATGAAATGTGCAAAACAGGCAAATCCATAGAGACAGAGTGGTGCCAGGGGCTGGGGGAGAAAGGGGCGAGACTGCTTAACGGGAACAGTGGTTCCCTTTAAGGTGATGAAAATGTTTTTGAATTAGATAGTGATGATGGTTGAACAACACTGTGACTATACTAAAAGCCTCAAGACTGTACACTTTACTAGTGAAATGGTTAATATGTTTTAAAAATGAAAACAAACTAAATGCATTTAGCTGACACTTAAAAAGGGCTAGGCTTGAGTTTTTGGAATATTCACTTATATGCAACTCTTTCTCAGTTTCTCAACCACTGCCCGTCCCTAGGTGGGGATGAACGTGGCAGAAGCCCTGGCAGAAATGTAGAAGGACATTGCAGAGCCAGCGGAAAGACAAGCTATGGCGTGACAGCAAGGTAATAACCACATCTTCATTTACACTCAGCCGCTTTCAGGGTATAACGTATGACTGGCAGGAGGAAAGCAAGAATTTGTGTCCTTAAAAAATGGAGTGCACACTATTAATTATTCATAGAAAAAGGCTCTGGAGAGAAAATACATCTTGATAGAGAATATTGAAGGGTTAGGATAATAGGTAAGATGGTTTCTATAATTTTCCAAATTTTTGATTTTCACATTATTTTTATAACTAAAAATATATTTTAAAGCTTTAAAAAATGGGGGACAACTCACAAGTCTAAAAGTAGGGGAGAGGCCACAATCAGCACAATACCTGCACTCAGCACACACGTGATCCGCTTCTGGGGCCGTCAGTCCTGAGTCCTCTGCCCAGCAGAAGGCGGCAGAGGTGGCCTGACATCAGCTGAGAAGCCAAATCCTATTTCTTCTCAAAAGGAAGAGGCTTTCACAGAAGCTACAACTCGAAGAAGGTGGACTGATGCCTTGCTGAACAAAGGGACAGAAAGCACCCCCACTGCCCAGTGAACGCTGGGCTGCTCCTCCGCCTGCAGGTGACACGGGCCAGCTGGGGTGGGCAGGGCACTGTGCCAGCACCAAGGGCAAGAGACTAAACAAGGCAGCCTCTTTCTTACAAGGGAGAAATATGGGCCCCGAGGATAATCATGGAGGGATGGGAAAGACACATCAGGAGCAGAGATTCAGTTCAAATCTGGCTTCTGCCACCGAATGTGCCTGTGACAAGTCATGGCCTCAAGGCCTGAAGTTCCTCTTGAAAATACTGCGTCTTGGCTCTGCAGCCTCCCAGTGCCTTGCACAGCACCTGGGACTTGGTTAATTCTCAGGGATTAGAGAGGGTGTTCTCAGTAGAATGAGGTGGTTTAGGTCATTCTGATTGCTAAGGCTCAGAGATGGATCAGACGCCCAGACTACAGGCTTGGGAAGGAGCAGGCACTATGCCTGGAGAAACCAGGAAGGGCCTCTTGGAAGAGCTGAGCTCTAGTCTCAGAGACAAAACGGCTCCCAAGAGAGAAAGCCATGGGAACCGGCAGCCCAGGGACTCCTAGATGAGGCCCATGTGGCTGGGGGAGCTCAGTTACAGCCCTGACAGTGCGTGGGGGATAGAGAGGAGGGCCCCAGTGTGGCCTCCTGATGCTGTTTCACAGGGCAGGAGTCTCAGGCTGGTCTGGCTGGGAACAGCAGAGGCAGGCAAGATGCTAGCCCTGGCTGTCCCGGAGGAAGGGTTCTCCCAGGAAGCATGAGTATTTCTGAAGGTCAGGCTGGTCCCTTACTAGCTTCAATACCCGGGGAAAGGAAGAACACTCCCACCCTCTCCCTGCGACTCCAGGATGGCTTCCAGAGATTAGGGAAACCTGGGGGGGACTGAAGAAGACCCCATGCCTCTAGCCAATACCCCCACAGGGCTGTTTCCTGATGTTCTCACCTGGCCCGCAGCACCTGTCTCCATACCTGAGTGCCCTTGACTGGCTTTACCCCGCCTGACAGCTCCACTAGGAATCTGCACATGGAACCTGATCTTTCACAGGCACAGGAGTCGGTGACTGGAACCTTCCTGGTTTTCAGTCCATATCCTGTGCTTCAGAAGCAGGACAACGTAGCCTACAAATCCGGAACTAAAGGGACCAACAGTGCCCCTGCCCAACCCAACTATGCTGGTCAACTCTACACAGCACCCTCCTCATGCCTCCAGGGCATCCCTGCCCAAAAAGAAGTTCCAACTCACTAGAGCAGCGGTCGCTGGACCTCAAGGACCAGCAGTGGTACGTGGACCACCAGTTGGCGACCGCTGCCCTAGAGTATAGGTGTCCCTCAGCCAGAGGGCCACAGACACGGTCTGCTGCCAGGGACACTGTTTGGGACTGACCTTCTCAGGGTGGGCTCGTCCTGTGGAGATGAGTACATGCACCCCATGGTTTCTCACTCCCAGCTCCAGGACTTAAGGAAGAAAACAGGTTGTAGCTCTGTCCTGGAAACGGGCCAGGAGCCAGCAGCTAGGAAGTCGGATTCTGTCCATCCTCTACAGTGTTGGCTGGGCCCATTAACTTTGAAAATGCTCCTTGGACACCCTAAAGTCCTCCTGGAATCTCGGCTGAGCCCCTGCATGCATCCGTCCCCTTAAGCCTGAGAACACTGGAACATCTGGCAGTTTCAGCAGGGAGGAACCAGGACTCTGGGCTGAAATCTCCCGTGATCCCCTGCGTTTGGGCACACACCCCGCCTCCTTCAGTATGGACCAAGGGAAGGAGAAAACCTCCCTAACCCCAACCCTCGGGTCTCCTTGGAAACTGTTTATATCAGAGCCCTTTCTCTCCGCAGCCTCCTCCTTTCCTTTCCCATTTGAAAAAAATAAAATGAAAGGAACTCATGGAGGCTGAATAAAGCTCTTCTAGACACTAGAAGGCAGTTGCGCAGTTGCTATGGCAGGGCCGTCTCTCCATAAAGGAAGCTGCACTGATCCCACTGCCAGGGTGCCTCAGGATCACATTCAATTAGATCTGGTTCACATCTTCCTCCCCACAAAGGAACTGAGGGCAACAGAGCCTAAGACACTAGTCTTAGTCTGTCACCTGGAGCATGTGCACTTGGAAACCAGCACACCTTACCCTCCCACTGTGCGGCCGGGGCCTGCCTGGCGAGGTGGTCCCGCACTCGCTGCTGAGATGGTTCGCCTAAAGGAGCGTCCCTTCAAAGAATCCAAGTGTAAACACCCCAATGCAAGAGGCCACAGCTGGCCCACGCTCTGAGCCCAGAGACCACGCAGCTCCAGAATGGAGCACAAAAGGTTCCAATTAGGGCTCTCCACTCCTAAATTGGGAGCAGGAGTCTCTGGTTCAGGCTTCAGAAGTCAACTGGAGCCCTCTGTGTGGGAACGACGAAAGGGAGGGTGGACAAAAGCACTGAGTCACTCGGACAGAGTCACAAGACGTCCCAGGGTGATTCATTCATTTCCTGTCCCAGGCAACGCTCAGAAGGATTTCTGAAAATTGCAACTCAACTTTAATTTTCTGCACAGCCGACCTGCTTCCTTCGGGGACTTTTTCCTGCCCTTGGCGACACACAGGGCAGGTGCTTTTGAACAGCTCCCTTCCACAGGCAGTGTGTGATGGCAAGTTCTCCAAGCCCCAGGGTAGCAGGTCCCCTAGTCAGAGATGCTGGGAGCTGACACACAACACACGACACACGATGGTGCAGGGCTGTGCGCAGGCTGGCCGGCCAGACAAGCTTAGACTTTGAGGCTTCCACCATGGGAAGCGGCTCCACCAAGAGGGCCCAGATTTCTCTACCATGGGTAGTCCTTGGGGCAGAAAGCTATTAGTGTGAAAAAGCTGACTTTTGTGGAAACAAAGTGGTTTGCTGGAGCTTACGTAAAAAACACCATAGCTCTCTCCACTGATGGGACCAGAATGGAAACCAGCACTGACGGGAGAGCAGTGTGGACGGTGCCTCCGAGACAGCGGCCTTCAGCAGGTCGGAGGTTAAAGCAGGTGTGGGAGGCCATGGGTCAAAGACCAAAAAAAAAAGAAAACAGGATCTGTACCAACTGAGTACCTGCTGCATGCCAGCTAGTATTCAAGGAGCTTTATATATATACTAGAGGCCCGATACACGAAAATTCATGCAAGAGTAGGCCTTCCTTCCCCCGGCTGCCGCCACCAGCTTCCCTCCAGTACCCGGGACCTGAGCTGACTTCCCACCAGTCCCAGCTTCATCAGGAAGGACATCTGGTCTAATTAGCATATTATCCTTTTATTATTATAAATATTTTTCACTGAATCCTTCAAGCTTGTGAAGTGGGCAAGAATTTCTATCCACATTTAACACCTGAGGAGAGTGAGGCTCAGGGGTGAAGCGATAACTCCAGGCACTGTCGTCCAGCACCAGGGTTCATGTCTGCTCCCACTGAGCATGGCTGTGCCTACCGCCCCACCTGTCTGTCAAGGCGCACAAGTCCCAGGTGTGTCACTGGGCACATTTAGAAAGCACACTTCACAGCCCTCCCAGGCATCCTAGGTCCTTGTCCTTTGGGTGCTCTAAGACACAAGTGGGCTGCTCTTTCCCTCACGGACCCCCTCATGGACAGCCTTCAACATGCATCTGCCAAGACAAGGACTCCTTAACCTGCCAAGGCCCTGACCGCCTGCCCTCTCAACACTGCAAGGCATTCTTTGGCCTCTCTCTTCTGAACCTTAAAGACCACTGGGCAGCGACTTGGCCAGTCAGGTATTAGGAGAGTGAAGAGCGAGAGTGAGGTCCAAGGAGCTGCTCAGGGACATTCAGCTGCTTGTCAATGACAGAAAGAAAAACAAAATGGCCCTGCCATCATCTGCAATCAAAGGGGGACGGGTAAGAAAGCAGGGTAGCTGGGGAACAGCGATGAAGTCAGCATGGGGAGTTAGCAGAAGTGAGTGCAAAGGTGTGGAAACAAAACCCCTGAGGCACCAGCACCAAGTGCCCCGATGATGCCCAGCGAGGTCGACAGATCCACCTGTGTTCAGCTCGGCCTCACTCTCGCAGACAATGCCCATCGAAGCTGCAGACACTCGCTAGCATGGCAAAACCACCCCCACCCATCTCATCAGAGAACAGGAAAGAAGGAAAGGCAGGTGAAGCCCCTTAGTGGTCAGGCAGCGGAGAAAAACCCTGGCCTATGCTTCCAGGGGAGGGTGAACATCCTGAGCCCATTTCCTCACCATTTCCTTGGACGATGGGAACCTTCAGTTACAGTTCACTTCTCCTAGTGCTTTTCTCTTGGTAAACTCATTTTTGTTTCTAGTTTCATGTTTGGCAGATCCTAGAAACTCTCTATAGAAAATTAGATGTGGAAATAACTCTAGCTCACTTTCCACCTATTGACAACTCAAAAGACAAAGCTGAACAGAAACGATGCCGCAGCCTTGACTCCTAGCTTTCCTGGACCTTCTGTCCAGAGCAGGGGTCCTCAAACTTTTCAACTGTCCCTCAGACCGTTGGAGGGCTGGACTATAGTTAAAAAAAAAACTATGAACAAATTCTATGCACACTGCCCATAACTTATTTTAAGCAGGACAGGCAGTGGTGGCAAAAACACCCGCATGTGGCCCGCGGGCCGCAGTTTGAGGATGCCTAGTCCAGAGTAAGTCCCCAGATACAAGTCACAGGGACATGAGCTTTTGTGGCTTTTCACAAGCAACCCCCTGTGGGATGCAATCAGCAAAATCCAGACTGTGGGAAACTGAAACAAATGACCTGGTTTCCTCAAAAATGCTTCAAGGAAGGGCAGCCCCTGAATTGAGAGACTTCCTGTCACAGTAAGAAGTAGCCAGGCACAAAAAGCTGTAGCTACATAATCCCATTTGTATGACATTTGGGAAAAGGCAAAACTCAGGGACCAAAATAAGACCAGTGGTTGCTGAGGTAGAGAAGGGTGGGTACTGACTGCAAAGGGACCTGTGGGGAGCTTTTGGGGATGATGGAATATTCTGTATATTGATTGTAACACTGATTACACACCTGCATACATCTCAGGACTCATCAGACTGTACACTTAGTGAATTTTACTTAATTTTTCTTAAAAGGTAAATTTTATTGCATGTTGACTGCCCCTGTCCCCCAAGAGTCTTATAAGATTTATTAATCAATTGTAATGTATGGGTCTTGTTTAGATCCTAAATTTTTTAAAAACTTAAAAAAATCAGTCCATCAAGAAACTAGGGACAAAAGCTGATTGAGTATCTAACGATACTGGAGCTTACTGTTGACTTTCAGGAGTATGACATTAAGTTCTGTTTAAAAAGGGGCATCCTGCCCTAGCCAGTTTGGCTCAGTGGATAGAGTGTCGGTCTGTGGACCTAAGGTCCCAGGTTCACTTTCAATCAAGGACACATGCCTGGGTTGCGGGCTTGGTCCAAAATGCAGGAGGGAGCCAATCAATGATTCCCTTTCATCAATGATGTTTCTATCTCTCTTTTCTCCCTTCCTCTCTGAAATCAATAAAAATGTATCAAAAAAAGAAAAAGAAAAAGGGAGCATCCCTAAATTTTAGAAGACTAACATATATGCATATTTCTATACAATTTCATAAAAATATTTCCAATTTCCTATAAAATAATAATTTCTTTACTCATCATGTCTATGACTTATATGATTAATTATAAAATTATATAATTGATTTAATAGAATCCAGGAGCAGTAGAGAAGGTGAAAGAAATAAGACTGGTGAGGAGAGAGGATAATTGCTTTGGTTTTTATTTGAAATGTTCCATAATAAAAATCTTCCTTTTCTTTAAAGCACTCTTAGGTGCCAGAAATGAAGCAAAGGCAGGGGTCAGGATTGGGGGTGCAGCATAGTGCTTCTAGAGCAGCAAGCACAGCAGAGGCAGAGCAAAGCAGCGGGGGGGGGGGGGGCCTGGACCCGCTGGATGAGGGCTGGCTGCCACCTAACTCATGCTCATCTCTACAAGTTGGTCCTGAGAACCAGAGAGAGGAGTAAGTGGCCTAACCCTGCTAACCACAGCTCCTGATCAGCCTTGAAAAAAATTTTTTTTACTTCACTGTCTTTCTTTTAACTGTCTTCATCTCTTTGCTTCAGTTGCCCCTTATCCCAAAATCTCCTAAGTTTGGGTTTTGCTAACATCCCTTGCCCCATCAACTTACTCCCAGAGGATCCTCGCCCTCTATGTCAAGCCTTCCCCTCTCCTTCCCAAACTTGCTCCTGAGCCTGTATGCCTTGTCAGCCTCATTTTCAACTGCCCCTCCTGGCTTCTCCACGCCCAACCAGGCCCCCACAGCCCATCAGCTATGCCTTCACGGTACTTGTTTCTTGGAACTCTCTTCTCAGGCCTCATCTCTCTGGAGCGCTTCCTGAAAAGGCCCCTTTCCGAAATTGGGGTCTGGTGATTTCACTGTTCCACTGAACGCTCCAATCAGGTTCCAGCCTGCCATTTCCACACCCCATGCCTCCTCATCCTGAACACACATCCTCACCATCCCACCAAATGAAGCACTGCCTTTCTAACACATCATGTGGTCCTTCTCTCTCGACCTCAGGTGGACCACCACAGCCTGACAAACTTCCACCCTACTTACAGACTCAACTCACAAGTCACCTCTCTTAAAAGCCTTCCACAACCTTGAGTCAGAGCCAGCCCCTGCTCCTGCTTGTCCCTGGCTCTTCACACGTGTGTTTTCCAAAACAGCCCACTTCCAGATGGATCCAGTCTCGTGACTGCCCTTCCCATGGGACTGGAAGGCAGGGACTTCATTTTAGCCATCTGTCTGGCACAAAGACTTAACACACAGTCTCATATAAATGTTGGTCTGACTTGATGGATCTCAGATTTCAACATCACCTCCTGCCCCATGCTGCCCCTTTCTACCAGAGGCTGGGTAGCTTCCATGTGCTTCCCCTGTGTTACAGTCAACATTCTAGTCAACATTCAGTCAACAGTGTTGCTCTTGAGGTAGAACCCTGCCTGGGGGAAAGTTAGGGCAAAGTCTACTGTGACAGGTGTGTTAAACCCTCTTCCATCCCTATCCTGGAAAGCAAAGACTGCCTCAAGTACCCTCCTGGACTAGTGTTGAGTTAGTTCAGAGAGCAAGCTCCAGGCTCCAGAAGTGTCCAAAGGTAGTATCTTTGTCAGCCAGCCACTCATGGACAATGACAGCAGAGAGCATCTGGGATCCTAAGGCTCTGAAAGCCATATCTAGAATGTGATGAGGGCCCCAGAGGCCAGCACACCTGGAGCGATTCACTTGAGCGCAGAGGGCCTCCTCCTGGATCCCCTGTACCTAGAAGTCCAGGGTCTGGGGACTGCAGGTATGTGTCTTATGCCTCCATGCTATTCAATGTGCTTGCTGGTCAGACGTAGTTAGTCCCATTGATTTTGGTCCCATTGGTTTGGTTTTTAAAAACATTCATAGCCAAAGGTCTAGACACATTGTCCCAGGTGGCTAAGGCCTTAAAGGACCTTAAAACACCAACCAAAAGCCAACCAGGAATCATAGTGGGAATTCATGGTATCGCCTTGGGCCACACACAGTCCTCACACTAAGCCCTATCACACCCCACTGACATGCTAGGCAAAGGAAGCTCTGGGCTGTGGCAGAAATCACCTGTGTGTGCTCAATGAAAATAAGTAGTCAGGAACCATAATGTAGGATTTATAGCGGAAGGTCCAGGCTTGTGGCCAGTTGTATCAGCTAAGTGTTCTCTCTGGGTCTGTTTTCTCATCTTTGAAATGAAATATTAATAATATCTAAGAGACTGAAGGCAGCATGGCAAAATGTGAGAAACATGGGCTATGAAATTTGCAGATCTGGGTTTAAAAGCCAACTCTGCTACTTATAAGTTAGGTGGCCTTGAGCAAACTCCTCAATCACTAGCATCTTAGTTTCCTCATCTGCAAAATCTCTCTATATAAAAGGCTAAGTGACCGGCCAACCATACATACCTATACATAGGTAGGTGTGTATGAAGTGCACTGACCATCAGGGAGCAGACATTCAAAGCAGGGACTGCCAAGCGACAGAACTTTGCACAGGGGTCTCGCACTCTGGGACCCTTCAGGGGATGTCAGACTGATGGTTTCGGCCCGATCTCCACAGGCCAGGCCAAGGGAGGGACCCTGCTGGAGGGACCCTGCTCACTCTGTAGAAGCCGCAGGTGTAGCTGTCTGGGGAGGGACTGCAGGAGGTTGGCTCCAGGGCATGTCAAGCCTGTCTTGCCCAGTCCCACCCCACCAGCCGCCTTCTAATTAATGTGCACGAATCCATGTACCCGGCCTCTAGTGAGATTATAATGCCTTCTTGGAAGGTTTCCTGTAAGACTGGAGATACCAATAATAAGGGAACAATAATAACAATACAATTTGAGGCTCATCATGCACCAGAACTGGGCAAGAAGCTCTACAATGGATTAAGTCATTTAATTGTTACAATTCTATGAGGAAAGTACTATTATTATCTTCAATTTACAGTTGAGGATATAGGCTTCAAAAGGTGAAGTAACGGCAAATGTCACATGGCTACTATGTGGTTGTCAGGATTCAAACCTTAGTCACCCAACTATAAGGGCCCAGAACTTAGCCACTATACTATAAATGTTTCCTTTTATAAAATCCCTGGCCATAGCAAATATTCAACATGATATAATGAGGGGTGAGAAAATGTTCTACACTGTACAGTGTAGAACACTACATATATAAGATTAAAATTTTATGATCAAGAAGAGGGAACTATAGTTTCAGCATCCTGGCAAAGAGAAACAATTAGAATCTACAAAATTCAAGTGCTCCCACAGTCTAGGAGTTTTACTGCAAGTCCATCTTGCAAGGCAAGAGAAGTGATGGGGAGAACAGCAGTTCCAAGTGCTCCCACAGAACACCCACATCCGCTCATTGTGGGTGTGGGGGTACACCTCCATCTTACAGATGAGGAAACGCAGGGCTACTGCAAGCTGGGAAATGGATGATGGTCCCCTTATCTTGAGTATCACATTGTTTTCCACCAAAAATACTCTGCTATTCCAGAAATCACCTGAATCAGCCCCAGATGGAACAGGCTGATTCCGGCTCACCTGCCCATCCTCCTGTCCTCCCACTGGCCCTCTGATGGCAAAGCCCTCTCAGCCTCCGGATGTGTCACCACCTTTTAGGATGTTTGCAATACCACCTCCCACAGCACATCTTCCGGTCTCTCACTCAGGGGATACCTTTCGTAGAGTTCTGGCAGCCAGAGTCTCCCTCTCCCCAAACATTCTCTTCATAGGTGGCCTCTGATGAGCCATGAGGCTACTCATCCTGTCTAGCACACGGTTCTGTTGCAGAGGCCCTAATTAGATAAAGCACACGAAAGTGCTTGTTAAAAGTCCTTTTCAACATCCTCACTTCTCAACTTCTATAATGTACATGCCACCTCTTACTCTTATAGCCCCTACTAGAGCTTGGTGCAAAATACGTTCTGACACAAACACTAAGCAGCTACCATGGAATAATGCTAGGTGACCATCATAAACATTATCCCATTTAATACTTGCAAGAGCCCTGTGAGATCGGGGTTAGTGATTCCATTTGGCAGATGAAGAAACTGAGGCAGAGTGAGGGTAAGGATCTTGCCCAGGATCTGCAAGCTTGGTAAACATGAAGACTTCATCTATTTTATTCATGGTTATTTAGGACTTAGTAGGGCTTGGTAAATATTTGCTGAATTTTTTAAAATGTAAAACTAATGCCCTGTTAGTGGTAAAGTAGGTCCTTGAGTAATGTTGTTTCATTCAACATAGTTTTAATATTAATGAGATGCACTACGCACTTAACTCTTGTTTTTATCAAGCCTGTGGCAAAACTGGTTTCATTATCCTACCAACAATATTAAGTGAGGATTTAAAGAATTGTATTCCCTGAATATCTGCTTTAAAACTGGAGGACTATAACTTTTCTGGGAGAGAAAACTATTACCGGAAGTGGAACAGGGAATTAGGACTTGACAGAAACCTGAATGTTCACCTTGCCCAACCCCGGGAGTTCTGACCTGAGCATAGCCCCATCTTCTGTACCTGAGACTTGTTCCTTGGATCCCCCAAGGAGCTGTGCCCTGGGGTTCTCTCAGCATAGAGCCTGGCCTGATAGATCCACTCAAACCTGCCTAAATGAACATGACCTGGTTGCAGGAATGATATGGAACTCAATATTGAGGAGACAGTGGTGCACTTCATTTTTTCATACCTAAAAACCATCTTTAACTCTTACTTCCTTTCTTCAAACTAAGTCACCTTTTTAATTAAACTTTATTAAAAGGAAATTTTATGGAAGGCTACAAAAATTAAAAAAGAAAACAGCATTAGTAAAGTTAGGCTGGATACTACCTGTGATATTCTGACATAAAAAGAAAATGCAGCCCAGTTGGTGTGGTTCAGTTGTCAAGCATCAACCCATGAACCAGGAAGTCACAGTTTGATTCCTGGTCAGGGCATATGCCTGAGTTGTAGGCTTGATCCCCAGGAGGGGGCATGCAGGAGGCAGCAAATCAATGATTCTCTCACATCACTGATATTTCTATCCCTCTCTCCCTCTCCCTTACTCTCTGAAATCAGTAAAAATATGTTTTTTAAAAATACGTATTTCATCTTCATTCTGTTTCTGGCACAAAGCTCCTAAAACCCTTAGAATTTCCTAAGTGATAAGAGCTATAAAAGTATCTTCTGTTATTTGTAACAAGCCCCTTTCAACCACACCTGAGTTTATAATGAAGTGACTTTTGGAAAGCCCTTAAGGATGGGGCTAGTAGCCAAGGGAACCAACCCCAAGATTTACTTTCAGCCTCGTCCCTGACTACCGGGGAGGGGAGAGAGACTGGAGATTGAACTAATCCCCAATGGCCAGTGATTTGATCAATCATGCCTACATAATGGAGCCTCCATAAAAATCCAAAAGAACATGGTTTGCAGAGCCTCAGGGTTGCTGAACGGGTGAAGGTGCTAGAGAGTAGAGCACCTGGAGAGGGCATAGAAGTTCTGTGACCTTTCCTCATCCCTTGACCTACTCACCTTTTCCATCTACTGTTCCTGAGTTATATCCTTTTATAATAAACTAGTAACCTAGCAAGTAAACTGCTTTCCTGAATTCTGTGAATCACTGTAGCAAATTAATCAACCCTGAGGAGGAAGTATGGGAACCTCTGGTTTATAGCTGGTTGGTCAGAAGCATAGGTGACAAACTGGACTTTCGACTGGCATCCGAAGGGGGCAGGGAGTAAATGGGACTGAGCCCATAACCTGTGAGATCTGACTAACTCTGGGCAGTTGGTGTGAGGAGATTTTGAGAACTGCTTGGTGTAGGGAGTGTTGAGAGTTGAGGGGGAAAAAATAGTTTTCCTCTTATATTGTCACTCTCCAAAACTATAAGCTGAGATAGCTCTCTTCACTTACAAAAAGAAATTAGCAACTGTTAGATTTAAGGACATATTAGCACCAAACTGCAACTTTCTTCTTATCAGTAGTGAAAAGAATGAAAAGAAAATTCTAAAAGAAGTAATTGCCTTGCTTTATGGTCCTGTGTCAACAGCACCTCTATGATCCCATCTGTTTACAAAATGGAAATGTAATACGCAGCTAGACAGACATGAGCAAAACATGGACAAAGGGCCAGGTACAAAAGGTCACCTATCAAGGGGCAAAATTGGGAAAACAAGGACCTCGCCCCCACGGTAACCTCTCCTCACCTAGCATATCGCTGGTCATGTGCTTGGTTTGAACTCCTGACTTTTCATATCAGCTAGTCATGTGGTTTAGACCCCTGACTTTTCTTCCCTAAAGATAACATCTAGGCCTCAGTTGTATTTCAGCTCTAGGCCCAGAGAAGCAGCAAAACCAGACAGCTGACACCATGGGCTGCCTCAGACAGCTGCATTGACTAATCACCCCTGTCCTGGCTCCAACCAATCCACTCATGACCCTGAAGGAGCCCACCTGGAAAGCTAATGAATATTCTATTGAGACCCTTGCCTGAGAGTTCCCCTAAGATTCCCATCTGCAAGGGAGAGAACATCCTCAATGCCAAGTACCCAGCAGGAGTAGCTCATTCTCGGCTAACCGCCTGAACCTGTCTCCAAGACCTCCTGGACTCTGACTTCCTAGTGAGCTAAAGCAGCTCCCCCCTCCCCTCAACTTAGGTCTCTCCTGTTTCTTCTTCTATGCCCTTCCTTATTTCACTATCCTAAGTAGGTTTTTGCTGTAGCCAATAAATTCTTGCTTTATTTGCTGCATTTTGTCTTTTGTCTGAAATATTTCCTTCAAGAAGACAAGAAATGAGGTCTCATCATCTTTCGGGTAAACAGAAAGATCACAGGCTGGAAAGGTGCCAGTTCCAGCTCTGCCTTGTGCAGATGATCCCGAGCAGCATTTGTAACATCCCTGAGCCTCAGGTTATCTATCAGTAAAATGGTGCCTTCTACTCTGAATGGTCCGTGTGAAGTTCAAATAAGACAGGCATAACTCTACAGTGCTGTGTAAACATAAAAAAGATTTGAAGCACAGTCTGCCAATAAGGCAAAAGCCAAGATGCATCCCCAAATGCTTCAGGGAACCTGTGTCTCTCCTGGCTGGCTCACTCTGGACCGAGGCCCAAGTACAGGATGCTGCTTGGACTGCCAGAAACGCTCCAGAGCTCTAGAATGCCGAGGAAGGAGATCCCGACAGCATCACTTACATTGCTTGAATTTTGGTGAACTCAGGGATTTCGTCTTTTTTCTTTCTGAAGAAGAACCAGTAGGTCAGGAGACCCACAATGAGTGAAAACAGAATCATGTCCGTCATGCTGAAAAGAGACACTTCCTCAGACCCGGTGGCGCTGGTATCTGCGTTGGAGTCCCCCATGTTGATCACGATCCTGTGGGGAGAAAGAAATAACAGACTTCAGGGAGGAGCAGGATCCACCAGAGGCCTGCTGGGGAAACCCCTGACAGCTTCATCCTGGGCCTCATGCCCATGGGCTGCAGCAATAGGCCAAGCATCAAGGTAGGGGCTGCTGGTTCCTGGGGAATAACCCCTGAGGCCTTGGTATATGCTGCCTGGTAAGAGTGTCTCTGTGTACAACAGATAGTTTAGGCAGTAATGTCATTTAAGGTGAATGAATACTTGGGACTCTGAATCACATCATATCAGAGATTAAGATTAGAGACACTGACACTCCATGCCAAAAAGACTGACCAAAAAACCCTGGAAAAAAAATACACACACTTGAGAAACCAAGATGGCAGCATAGGTAAACACCTGAAATTGCTGCCTCGCACAACCACTTCAAAACTACAACTCAAAGACAAAACAGACATCATCCAGAACCACAGGAAGGCTGGCTGAGTGGAAATTCTACAACTAGAAGGAAAGAGAAAAGCACACTGAGACTCAGAGGAGGTGCGAAAGTAAAGTGCAGAGGTACGGAGGCACGAGGAAAGGGCTGGCAACTGAGGACACGGTTGTCTTTTTCAATCAGGAGGGAGACACAAGCTCCCAACAGTTCTGAACACCAGTTCCGGGCGAGTCTCTGGGGACCCAGACTCATACGGGGAGAAACTGAACTGTCTGGCATTGGGCAGAACTCAATAGCAGCTTTCTCTTAGAGGTGCTTGCAATGATTACCGTGGGACACTGAGACCCAGGGCCTCTTAGGGCAGGGCTGAGGATCTGCCATAGCTGTTTGCTCTGCCCTGTTGATTTCCTGAGACTCCGCCCCACCCAAGCTGTGCACAAATGCTTTTGCATATGAATGGCCTGGCCCTTTGCAATCTAAAATTACCTAAAAAACTGCAGTTGGGTCAGAGAGACCCAGAACATCCAAAAGAAGGCCCAAGACCCCACAGCAGCTTGCACTGCTTCACAGCTGGGCCTCATCTGGGCACCTCCAAACCCCAAACAAAGCAGAGGAGTCTGCAGATCTTTCTGTTGCTCCTACTGGGTAGCCTCAGACAGAGGCTAAATTAGCACCTCCTTAGAGATCCAAGAGCCAGTGTACCCAGGAGTCAGAGTACAGAGACCATCCAGATTACAACTCCTCAGATCCATAAGGGACACACTCAGGAGGCAGATTCAGTGAGCACCAAAGCCCCACTGAATCAAGTCTTGCCCCATAAGGGTGTCTCCAGCACAGAAGTTCTCTGACCAATTGGAGGTCAATTCCTCCCAGTGATACTAACAACAATCAAGGCTTAACTACAACAAGACTGTGCACAAAGCCCACAAAGGGGTGCACCAAGAGTGTCCACCTCAGATAATTGGGGAGGCTGAGCCACTGGGCCCTATAGGACACCTAGCAAAGAAAGCCACTATATCAACACAGGGAAGCAGCCAAAATGCGGAGACAAAGAAATAGGTCACAAATGACAGAAATGGAGGAAAGCAAACTACTGGATATAGAGTTCAAAACCACGGTTATAAGGTTTTTCAAGAATTTTCTAGAAACCACTGATAAATTTAGTGAGACCCCCAATAAATCTAGTGAGACCTTCGAGGATATGAAAAAGGACCAACTAGAAATTAAGCATTCACTGACTGAAATAAAGATTAATATACAGAGATCCAACAGCAGACTAGAGGATCCCAAGAATCAAGTCAAAGATTTGAAGTAAGAAGAAGAAGAAAAAAATACCCAACCAGAAAAGCAAAAAGAAAAAAGAATCCAAAAATATGAAGATAGTGTAAGGAGCCTCTGAGACAACTTCAAGCGTACCAACATCTGAATTATGGGGGTGCCAGAAAAAGAGAGAAAGCATGATATTGAAAATCTATTTGAAGAAATATTTATGACAGAACACTTCCCCTACCTGGTGAAAGAAATAGACTTACAAGTCCAGGAAGCGAAGAGAACCCTAAACAAAAGGAATCCAAAGAGGACCACACCAAAACACATCATAATTAAAATGCCAAGAGCAAAAGACAAAGAGAGAATCTTAAAAGCAGCAAGAGAAAAACAGTTAGTTACCAACAAGGGGGTACCCATATTGATTGTGAGCTGATTTCTCAACAGAAACTATGCAGGCCAGAAGGGAGTGGCAAGAAATATTCAAAGTGATGAATAGCAAGAACCTACAACCAAGATTACTTTACCCAGCAAAGCTATCATTCAGAATTTAAGGTCAGATAAAGATCTTACAGATAAGAAAAAGCTGAAGGAGTTCATCACCACCAAACCAGTATTATATGAAATGTTGAAAGGTATCCTTTAAGAAGAGGAAGAAGAAAAAGTAAAGATAAAAATTATGAACAACAAATACATATCTATCAACAAGTGAATCTAAAAATCAAGTGAATAAAAAATCTGATGAACAGAATAAACTGGTGAATAGAATAGAATCAGGGTCATAGAAAGGGAGTGGACTGATAATTCTCGGGGCGGGGGAAGGGGTGTGGAGGATACAGGAAAAGACTGGACAAAAATCGTACACCTATGGATGAGGACATGGGGGGAGGGGTAAGGGCAGAGGGTGGGGTGGGAACCGGTTGGAGGGGAGCTATGGGTGGGAAAAAGAGGAACAACTGTAATAATCTGAACAATAAAGATTTAATAAAAATAAAATAAAATCTTGAAAAAAAACACAACACACACCAAAAAACAAAATCTGGATACTAAGTCTCAAGTGAACTTCCCCAGCTAGTCATAAATATTGCATATGCATTGCCACACAGAGTTGCTGGGAGAATTAAGAGCTGTCCTTGTCACTCTCGAGAGAGGACAACTGGAAGCTACAGTGATTTCCTGGGTTCTCCACCCTATGAACCCTTCTGCCATAATAAACCAAAACTGGGAGTAAAACAGCTCTTCTGAGTTCTATGAGTCCTGATGAATCACTAAACCAAAGGGCGGTCATGGGGTCCCCCTCAATACACCAACCCTGTTAGTTTCCTTGAAAGATGCTCAACTGGTTCTTCCACCATTGAAACCTGACATACTGGTAGATGTTATATAAGTCAGCAAAGACCAAAGTAAGAGTATCAGAAACCTCAGCAGCCCACTTCTGCCACCTATCAACGAGGTGAGGCTAGGCTCAGCTCTGAAACTGCAACATTCCATTTTGCAATCACTGCTTTTACCAACTGGGTTGCTTTCACCACACGCATGGATTCCAGACTTAGTCGGAAATACCTGTCATATCTCAGCAACTCAGGCAATAGATTGCTACATATCTGACTTCCGTTAGCTGCCACTGCCTCCAGGAAACTACAGCGCTGGTCCTGAGCAACTAGGGCACCCTAGCATCTGAGGGCTCCTGGCATCAGCCCTTCCCCTCTGCAACTTGCTGGGAATGGGTTATTCAGAATGGGCCCGCAAACTCCATTCTTTGCTTTATCAATCTGAGGTGCTTTCTAATGTCTGAGTATGTGAGATAAACTCAACTCATCCCTTTTGATATCTTATGTTAAAGGGCAAAACTCTAGTGCCCACAGAGAGGACTGTTTATGTTTAAGTATTAACTTACTGACATATTTCATATTTATTCAGTTAGTCATCTTTTTATCCAACTGAGTCGTGTCATCTGTCAGGCCCAAAGCCTTCTGTCAAGCTCTCACAAAACCATGGAGAGAGGACCTGCTGGGATGGATTCTGGAAGGACCACAAAATCATGAGGCAGCAGACACTCAAAGCTCTGGTGAAACCAGTAGGGGGTTCTGATCACACTAATGTGCTGCCATGGGAAAGCCCCCAGCTGGCATGCCTCACAAAGCAGCAGTCAATGGACCTCTGCTTCCTGTCCTGTGCTTCTAACTCATGCCACCCAGCCCCCTTTCTTTACCAAGGGGTAACTAAAGCTAAACTGTTGATAGGTAGTAAGCTGACTGCACAACTCAGAAGAGAAAGCTCATTCCTGGTAGATGGTTTAATGGTACCTTGGAGGGCCAGGAAGACTGCACACCGGCACTCTCACAATCCCATTATTTTAATAACGTTTGGGTTCAAGCCACCCCGATCACTGCAAGAAACTCCCCACAAACCCTTCTCCACACAGTAGCCAGAGGGATCCTTTGAAAAAGGAAGTCAGATCTTGTCACTTCCCTAATCAAAACTCTTAAATGGCTTCATACTTAGTATAAAATCTAGTCTAGTACAAAATGAGCACTATATGATCTGGCCCCTGCTTACCACTCCCACCATGTTTCTTACTACTCTGCCCTTTCCTCACACTTCACCAGTCACACTGGCCTCCTTGCTGCTCCCCAAGCCTCCTTATGTCTCAAGGCCTATGCTCATGATAACACGTTGCCCAGGGTTTTCTCTCTCTCACTTCACTCAAGTCTCAGCTATCACCACCTGAGAGAGACTTTGCCTCACTATTATATCTGGTCCCTCTTCCTTCCCTTGCCCCCTCACAAGACAGATCACTACCTGACACATTCTTCCCCACTGGCCATCTCCCTGAAAACAGGGTTAGCCAACAACAGCAAGGACTTTGCTTTGTTCACAGCCTGGCAGATAATGAGCACCTAGTATCAACTTGTAAATAAATAAAGGAAGGATTCTAGAGTAGCTGGGCTGGTAATATAGATTACAGAGTAGTTTTATAATCTGAAAAGCACAATACAGATACATCTTTAGAACACAGTTTGTAAAGCTATGTCCACTCTTCCTCACTCTTGCTCTGTCCCTAATACCTGCACTTACTGCTTCTTGCGAATCTCAGGCCTCTCTGTCTTAGTTCAAAGTCAGACCATCAGAAATTTCTGACCCCAACAGTGGAAAATAAGTAAGCACTCCCACTGGAAATGTAATGGACTCCCTGTGGCAGGTAGGGGTGGGGCACAGGCCCCGAAGCCCCTCATCAGTACACTGACCACTGTCAGCACTCAGATGTGGGATCTCAACAAAACTGAGAATGGCCCCAGCAGCTCTGACTCTGGAGTATGAAACTTCGGACAGACAAGAGCTACAGCAGAGCGCTGGAAAACACCTGGCGATCATTTAGCTGGGGCAGATCTGCAATGCGGAATTGGAGGATCCAAATGGGTAAGCATCTTGCCAAGTGGCAAAACTACAGCTCCCCTGGGGAGGGCTATATATTCAGTACCCGTCCGGGTAGAAAGACCTGTTGAACACATACCTCTCCCTTGCTCTGCTGGGAAGAATAGGCTCGAGGGCACCTCTGAATCTGGCACATGGTGGGAAGGAAGGGCTGGCGGGCTGGCAAGAAGGAAGTCAACTTGGGGGAAAAACCTTGGCCCCACACTTCCTACACTAGGACACAGAGCATCGTCTAAGCTGTGAATAAGCTGTTAAACCATTATTATGATCTACTTACACCATTATTTTCACACTGAAGTACACACACACACCAGCCTGCATCTTTGTATCCCTGCTCCAGAGTCTTTTTGTGCCTGAAATATTCTTCTTCTAGCTGTTTCCTATTCAGTCTTCAGACCTCAGCATGAATGTCATTTCTATGGGTCACACTTTCCTGGCAAATTACTTGACACATAATCCAGTGCTCAATAACTACCCATGGAATGAGAGAAGGCAATCAATAAATACATTATGCCACAGAACGTAAAATTTACATCAATTATTAACTTGAAGCTTATGGATTTAAATGAAATTTGGCAATGCAACAGAGGCTCCCCAACTCTCTCAATTCACGGAATCCCTGGTACCTCAGTGAAATTTTGGGGGTATTCTAGGCACAAAGTAATACCTAATAGTTCCATATGGGAAGTAGTTAGGTCTTAACAACCACTAAAAACCCAGCTTTGCAAAGACACCAAGTTATCAAAATAAATGTAGAGCTAACATTGAAACTGAACTATCCCAAGACAGTACTAACAAGGACAGACGTGGACTTTCGTTAATGTGGCTTCCACTGCATTGGAAAATCAGGCACCTCTGGAGGTTTACTGTGATGCCTCGGCAGTCTGGGAACAAAG
The DNA here is from genome assembly GCA_004026665.1 of Murina feae. Classification (NCBI taxonomy): domain Eukaryota; kingdom Metazoa; phylum Chordata; class Mammalia; order Chiroptera; family Vespertilionidae; genus Murina; species Murina feae. The sequence continues at coordinate 51,149 of PVJC01003201.1, forward strand.
GACTTATGACAAAGTCACTCTCCTCTGTTGTGTGACATATTTTATGGGAAATTTTTGGATGTCCTGCCTGACAACTGTCCTCCATTTCAGGTGTGACAGGTAACCATAACTATCTGAGGTCCCCACAGGCACTCCAACAAGGAGACTTTGGAAGCCCTGTGTGATCTTTCTGCCCTGCAAGTCATTTCTTCTTTCCACGTGCAGAGCTCATGGGACCAAAGGCAACATTTGTCAGCAACAGAAGAAAAAAGAGAGAGAAATGGACATGAGAAGATAGGAAGAGTAATTTCTTCACTAGACCAGAGCCTTGCCACACCCTTGCGCCCAGCTGGCTGGGCCTCTGTAAATCTCGTAAGGGCAGTAGGTTTTGAAGTCCCCATCTACAAACTGGGCACAGAAAAGGGAGTAAATGGAAAGACCACCCCAAAGAGAGCAGATCTGACTCGATCTTTTATTATAAATTAGGTCTACACATACGTTTTTATTTTGATTATAAATGACAGAAAAGGACATAGATAGACACTATTCCTCCTGAATTTAAACAGCCAGCCAATTTACACTAATGGTGTGGGCAAGGTTAGCAACTACACAGTCCCAGCACCAGCCAGCAGGCAGCCCACCACAACGCAGAACAGGTGAACAACCACTGGCCTCTCAGGCAGGGGCAATGGTGGACCTGCACAAGCTTCTGAAAGAACAAACAAGGTAAGAACAGAAGGCCCCTTCCCCATCCAACTGTTTACAATATCAAAGAGTAAAATCACCTTCCGTGAAGCATTAGTGGCTTTCATTTACTATATTCAACTTCTGGTCAGTAAACAAGACTGGTCAACCAACTTGGCACTGACATCAGAGTAAGCCCATCACCTGATGCGGCAAGAAGGAAGTGAGCAAACAATTTAGTCATTCCCTTCAGCATGCAAATCACCCAGCAGCAAACAGTCGCTGTCACTCGGAGGCAGCCCAGATGAGTCTGGCATCCACCCCTCAGCTGCAGTGAGAACAGGGTCTGCTTGGGCCCACAAACCTCTGCCAAGGCTTAGTGGCTTTAAGGTGAGGGAAAATTCTCAAGGAAACAAAGATTGCTCTTGCCTAAAACTCATCCTTCAAAAACTGAGCAGTGCTCAGGGGCAAGTACCTTTCCCAAGGCAGCCTGCTAGAGAGCAGTGCTCAAAAGGGCAATTGGAATAGATTCTTCTCTAGCCAGTGTCCACAAAGTTCATCATCCAAACTGAGATGTGGTTGGTGTGGATTTCTTTGGATTTATCCTCTTTGGGATTTTCTAAGCTTCTTGAATTTGTAGATTTGAGGACTTTTCAGCTGTTATTTCTTCAAATACTTTTTCAGCCCCACCCTCTTTCTCCTCTGTTTTTGGGACTATAATGACATAAATGTGTTTTATTAGTCTCATAAGCTCCTGAGGTTCTGTTCCATTTTTAAATTAATTTTAGAGAGAGGAAGGGAGAGGGAGAGAGAGAAACATCAATGATGAGAGATGATCATTGATCGGCTTCCTCCTGCACGCACCCCTACTGGGGATTGAGCCTGCAACCCTGGTATGTGCCCTGACCAGGAATTGAACCATGACCTCCTGGTTCATGGGCTGATCCTCAACCACTGAGCCACACCTGCTGGACTCTGTTCAATTTTATCAGTCTAGTTTCTCAGTTGTTCAGATTGGCAATTTCTACTATTCTATCGTCAAGTTACATAATCAGGTGTAATTCAAGTGTGATACAATGGGATGCATTTACTAGTATATGTGTGGGTGCAAGGGTGGTAAGAGATGAACCTTTCAAATGAGACTGAGATCAGGACCCAGGAGCCCTCTATGTGTCCAAAGTCTTTGGGCCCTGGATAGCCAGTGATGATAGGGCAAAGGTGTTAGAAAGAACTATGCCATAGGATGGTAATGCTATGCAAGGGTGCTTGCAACACGTCATGGTATCAGTTAAGTCACAGAGCCTTGACCAAGGCAGTCTAGATGAGAACATGTTCATGCCAATGCTCCACAGCAGATGCCCAAACGCCTCTAGGTAACAACCTTTCCCCTACATAACAGGGCTTATGAGTGTGATCTGAAGACACATGACTGGTATTGTGAAAGCTGGATCTGTGCAAGCATGACTTGGCAAGAACCAGACAGAAGAGCCAGCATCATTCAGCACAAACTGAGCTGACAATTTGCGGAACTAGAACTGCAGCGGGTCGTGGAGAGCCTTGCAGGCTTGTTTCAAACAGTCTTTCTGGAGCCTTGGCCACTTAGCCTGAACACCATGTGGGGTGAACCCACAGATCCCTTAAGCCCTTGGCAGCATACTCCAGAGCCTTTTGTGGGTATAACTTAGTAACATTATTAAAAGTCAGCACAGAGCAATTTATGGGTACAAGATACTTCAGAGGAGTTCTGTGAGATAATAGAAAATAGATACTGATCTCTGGAACAGCTCCCTTGGAATTTCCTGAGTGATGGAAGTAGCTTTTGTTCTAATGAGGCAGCTCCTGGATGTCTCCTGGCTGGGGACTGGTCACCAGAAAGACAAAAGCATGATTAGAAGCTGGGAATTTTCAGCCCCAACCTCCAATCTTCAGAAAATGGAGTTAATAATTGATGCCTATGTGATGAAGCCTCCATAAAATTCCAATAGCATGGAGTTTGAGACCTTCAGGTCAGTGAACACATCCACATACTGAGGTGACATACTCCCACTTCCACAGGACAGAAATTCCAGCACACAACTAGAAGGAGTTCCCAGGATGGGGCAGTCCCAAAACATGTCACGTGAGAAACATAAAGGAACTGGGAAGTTTACTATTCTAAGGAAAAGGATAGTCAGAGGCAGCCTGAGACCTTCTTTGGGTAATCAGAAAACAGAGAAAGGAGAGGCCCCAAAGTGCAGAAGTGGGGCCTGGGGATGGAGGGAAGGGTTATATACACTCTGCAAGAAGAGCTTTCTGACAAAGGTGCCTGGGAAAAGAACAGCTGCTGTGAGGCATGGCCCCCTCTCTTAGCAGCTACGCCAACAGAAGGCCGGGTGATCCGAGTTTAATGACAAAGAGAGTACCATCCTAAGGGCCTGGGACACAGACCCACCAAATTAATGTTCATTAAATGGAACTGGCTGATTGGTAACAATGTTGAGGGAAACCTCAAGGCTCTGACTTTTAATACTTAAATGCTGACTTCTAGATCTCTTTTATTGAACACTCTGAGTGAATTCTCACCCCCCCCCCTCTCTCTCAGTTTACATTAAATAAAAGCTATGGAAAGCAAGGACGCAATGACAGACATCCCACAGTGATATGTGATCCCACAGCATATCCTAAGGCCTCAGAAAGAGGTTTAGGCTAGATCTCTGAAAACGGCAGGAAGGGTGAAGTATTAACTCTTTCATTTAAAAAACTGGTCCCATATGGTTTTGCTCAGCTAAGGAATCCATCAACAAAATGAAAAGACAAGCAACTGAATGGGAGAACATATTCCCCTGATAGGGGATTAATATCCAAAATTTATAAGAAACTTAAAAAAACTCAATGCAAAAAACCCCACAAACAATCCAATTAAAAATGAGCAAAGGATCTGAATAGATACTTTTCCAAAGAGGACATACAGATGACCAATAGGCATGAAAAGAAGCTCAATGTCACTAGCCATCAGAGAAATGCAAATTAAAACCACAATGAGTTCTCACCTTACACCTGTCAGAATGGCTACCATCAATAAATCAACAACAAGGATGGAGAAAAGGGGTCCTTTGTGCACTGTTGGTGGGGCATGCAAACTGGTGCAGCCACTGTGGAAAGCAGTATGAAGTTACCTTAAAAAATTAAAAGCAGAACTGCCTGATGACCCAGCGATTCCACTTCTGGGAATTTATTCACAGAAACCCAAAACACTAATTCAAAAGAATATATGCACCCCTATGTTCACTGCAGTGTTATTTACAATAGCCAAGATTTGGAAGCAGCCCAAGTGTCCATCAATAGATGAGTGGATAAAATAGCTAAGGTACATTTCCTGGTACACAATGGAATACTACTCAGCTGTTAAAAAAAAAGGAAGAAAGAAAAGAAAAGAAATTTTACCCTTTGCAACAATGTGGATGGACCTGGAGAACATTATGCCAAGTGAAATAAGCCAGTCAGAGAAAGACAAGTATCATATGATTACACTCATATGTGGAATTTAATGAACAAACTAAACTACCAAGCAAAACAGAGACAGACTCATAGAGCAGGCTGACAGCTCTCAGCACTGGGGGAGGCAGGAGGCATGAAGGGACTGAGCAAAAAAAGAAAAACAAGACAAAGAACTCATGGACAAAAACAACAGTGTGGTGACTGCGGGTGGGGGAGGGAGGTTGGTGGAAGTTGTAGAGGGTTTAGGGCAGTGGTTCTCAACCTGTGGGTCTCGACCCCTTTGGCGGTCGAATGACCCTTTCACAGGGGTCGCCTAAGACCATCCTGCATATCAGATATTTACATTACGATTCATAACAGTAGCAGCATTACAGTTATGAAGTAGCAACGAAAATAATTTTATGGTTGGGTCACAACATGAGGAACTGTATTTAAAGGGCCAGAAGGTTGAGAACCACTGGTTTAGGGGGATACATGGTGATGGAAATAAAATAAAATTTAATTTAATTAAAAAAAAACTGCTCCTAACAATAGTCTGTGCTTCACACAGAGCTTCAGCTTTATCAAGGAGCTTTTTACCGAGTAAATGGCCTGGCTCCCCCCAGCACACCATTATCATGTC
>PVJC01003201.1:56010-72463 GCA_004026665.1 Murina feae
AACACCAGCGTCCCTTGCCCTGGCCTCTGGCCAGAGGCCTCTCCCCTCCCTCCTTTTTGTCACAGAGTAATGGTTAATTTGCATATTACTCTTTTATTAGATAGGATACACACAGACACTCATACATAAAACAAAGAAAATGTATTCTACGTTATAAACATTTTTTTTCATGTTGCTAGAGGACCATTTATAAGGATATTTCCTTTGGCTGTCCAATAGTCCACTGATTTGATGTACCATTAATTACTTAATTACTTCCCTATTCTTCATTCATTGAAATATTTTTGATCCTATAAATATATATGGGCACAAGAGAGAAAAGCACAGCCCTGCTGTGCCAAAGTTCACAATCTGGTCAAGGAAACACAGAAAACACTGCAGTCAAATGTGAGAAATACAACAAAATCACAGTGCTGTGAGGATAGAGGAGTAATCTGCCCCAGGAAAATGGGGGAATACTGCACAAATGGGCAATTTTAGCAGTGTTGTTTCCAATTCCTCATTCTGCTAAATAAGAGTAGCAGTGGTTGCCCACCATAAGAAGCACAGGGCCTGGCACTTCTTGGGTGTATGTATGTTACTGTCTCAGCCACCTCACGCTGAGAGCTTATTATGGCCTAAAATGATGAGTTCAATGCTAGGATCAGTTTAAATGGTTTGTGTGATGTGATAAGTTGTAGAGATTGAATTAAAATTGTGTCTAAAAAATAATAAAAATAAATAAAATAAAATGTGTCTACTTCTGAAGTCCATTCTGATTTCCTCCCTAAATAATATTAATAAAAGCATCTTTAAATAAAAAAGATTTTTCTCTAAAAAATTCCTTAAATTCTCAACTAGATTTGAATTATAGAACTCTCGAGATATACATTGCCTTCAAATAGGATCAATCCCTAGCCAAGCTGATAAGAAAGAAGGGGGAGGAGGACATAAATTACTAATATAGGGAATAAAAGAGAGGACATCATTAGATTCTAGAGACATTACTATGGTAACATGGGAAATTATGAAAACATTATGCTAACATTTGATAATTTGGATGAAATGGACAAATTTCTTTATAGACACACACTATCAGAGCTCATCCAAGAAAAACAGGTAATCTGAAAAGTTTAAAATAATCCAAATCCCATTGTTAAAACCTTCACCAAAAGTGAATGACCAGATAGCATTGGTAAATTCTATTAAACATTTAAGGAAGAAATAATACCAACTACATACAACACCAGTCAGATAATAGATTTCCCAACTCATTTTATGAGGCCTGTGTTACCCTGATACCAAAACCAGACAGAGATAGTACCAAAAAGAAAAAAGAAAAACTACAAACCAACATACCTTAAAAAATAGATGCAAAAATCTAAAATATTGGCAAATTTAAAAAGATACTACAACTTATAAAAAAGATACTACATCATGATCAAATGGAGTTTATTCCAAGAATAAAGGTTGGTTTGATATTCAAAAACAATGTAATTTACTCAAACAGGCTTAAAAAAAACCACACCCATATGATCATCTTAATAGATGGAGAAATAGTATCTAACAAAATTCAACATCCATTCATGATGAAAACACTGGGTAAAATGGGAATAATAGAGAACTATTTCAACGTGATAGAGTCATAGACATGTTATTACAATAACAGTACTCACTTCATTGGGTTATTGTGAGGGTTAAGTAAGCTGCATTTGTAAAGGTTTAGAGCAGTGCCTAGCACAGAGTATGCAGTAAATGTAGCTGTTACTATTAAAAGTTCTGAATAAGAAATAAACAACAAAAAATTAAGTAGCTACAGCTATGCTATGAAAACAAATGACCTACTACTACATGTAACAATACAATGAGTCTCAACAGATGTAATATTGAATGAGAGAAGTCAAACATGAAAAATACCAACCATTTATAGTTTAACTTCAAGAACAGACAAAAGTAACCGATGGTGACAGATATCAGAATAGTGGTTATCTCTGGAGCAAGGGTCATGAGTAGGAGACAAAAGGGAAGCTTCTGGCACGCTGGGCAATGGGCAGTATCTTGACCTGGCATTTCCAGGGGGAGCTGATCTACGTAAAAATTCGTGAAGCTATACATTGAAGGTTTGTGAAACTTACTATACACAAGTTACTGCAAAATAAATAAGCATCTAAAATTCAACAGCATATATACTATGTCCCAATGATGTAAATATTTATGTATGTGCGCGCTAAAGATGATATATAAAAGGATCATCACAAAAATATTACCTCAGGGGTGAGAGTTTATTTTTCTCCTACTTTGTTTTTAATGTATTATTTACAGCTTTTTAAAAAAATAATAAGTATGTATTATTTACCTAATCAGAAAAATATTCTGAAAGCTATTTTCTTATGGGAAACACACACACACACACACACACACACACACACACCCTGGCCCCCAGGTCCAGGGATTCTCTTCTTGGATTGTGCCTCTCCCTGGGCCAGTGACATGTTCACTGCAGCACTGCTATGTTTTCAATTCCAAATTACAGAATGCTATGCTGTAGTTAAAAATAATTAGATGAAATGAATGGCACATTAGACTGCCAAAACACATTAAATAAAAAAGGAAGTTATATCCTCATTATGAAGCCATTAGTGAAATAAAAGGAAAATTACATATTTCTCCAGAAAATGATCCAAGATGATAGGTACAATATAATGGTGACTTCCTGAATGTCTATAATATGATTGGGGTGGTGGGTATCTAAAGTACAATAATCAGTATTAGGAAATGAACATTGAAAATACTATTGTCTAATCATAGAGTTTTTTCAAATTTTGCCACTAATGTCTTATAACAAAAGAAAAACTATTTTTGTCCTGGTCCAAGACTGCATTTAACTGTAACCACTTTTTAGTTTTCTTTGATGTGACTGATTCCTCAGTCTTTTTCTGTCTTTTATGACCTTGACATTTTTCAAAAAGTCATGCCATTTCTTTGTAGAATATTCCTCAGTTTGGATTTGTCTGATATTTCTTCATAATTTGTCTGTCCTTTTATAATAAGACATCTGATATTCATGTGCTACTTTTGAAACTAAAAATAAACATATGGGAGCTGGATTGTATACTAAAGAAGGAAGGTACAAATATGGAAAGAGAGAACGAGAAATGGACGCTGTGGTTTTGGACTGAAATTGGAGGTATCCATATGCACAATGTTTTTAAAAAAAATTCATCAAGATAGATCTAGACATGTGTATATGTTTATGTGTATTTCCTAGTTTTGTCTGCTGAGAGGGCCTAGAATTAATTACTCAGGAACAACAAGCCATCTAGCACCCAGATCTTGGTTCTAAACCATTCTCCATCTAAAGGAACCAGGGCTCCGTGGAAACATGGCTGACTCCAGAACTAGGGAAGGAAAAGCAGTGAATGAACCTGAAGCATCTGCTGTGCTAATGAACAGAGAAGGCCTTGAGTAATGACAGGACATGTCCAAAGGACACAGAAATCTATGAGGATGGGGGGGTTGACTCGCTGGCCAAATCTGGGACAATTTGAACATGAAGAACATAATGACAGATTACAACCCATAGGATGAAAAAAAATAACCTATGAGTCAATACTGATATAAATATATAGATGAATAAATACATGGGCAAAGAGAGAAAGTTCTTCATTACAGAAGAATGCCAGCTAATAAATGTAGAAGAAATGAAAGACAGAAAACCACTAATCAGCAACCACCATAGTTATAACTACCTCAGACAAGAATTAAGAATGCTAAAACTTGTGGGTAAAAGTTTGATGAGAAACTTATTGATTATATGGGGGAAAATAGAATTTCATAATGGAGAACCTGGCTGACACCACCATAACCAAATGATCAAAGTTAAGAGCTCCAATATTGGGGAAAAGTGACATCACCTGCTATCTCTGATGTTCCTGTGTTCCTAAGTACACAATACCATTTCTGTGATATTCTGTCAACAGTACCTAACCTTAATCTTATCATGAAGAAACATCGGACAAATCCAAACTGAGGGATATTCTACAAAGAAATGGCATGACTCTTTGAAAAATGTCAAGGTCATAAAAGACAGAAAAAGACTGAGGAATCAGTCGACATCAAAGAAAACTAAAAAGTGGTTACAGTTAAATGCAATCTTGGACCAGGACAAAAATAGTTTTTCTTCTGTTATAAGACATTAGTGGCAAAATTTGAAAAAACTCTATGATTAGACAATATAGTATTTTCAATATTCATTTCCTGATACTGATTATTGTACTATGATTATGTAAGAAAATGTCCTTGATTTTTAGAAAATAAACACTGAAGTACGTAGCAATAAATGAGCACCATATCTCAAATAGTTTAAGAAAAAAATGTTTAAAAACATGTATAGACAGAGAAAATGATAAAGCAAACACAGAATAATGTTAATACTTTAAAATTTTAATTGAAGAGTATTCAAGAATTCTTTGGATTATTTTGGCAACTTCTCTGTAAATCTGAAACAATTTCAGAATAAAGAGCCAAGAATAATATATGCCTACTGAAGAGATATTGCTACATTAAAAAACAAAGTTTAAAAAAATGCAATCCAAACAGCAACTATTTGTTTATGTTCTACCCATTTTTTACGTATATACAGTAAAAAATATTTATTTTTAAGACTATTGAGTGCATCCTACATATAATTTTAAAAATTTATTCCAGATTTTAAAAAATTGAATTTATTGGGGTGACATCCAATCTAATAAAAGAGTAATATGCAAACTGACCATCACTTCGAGACACCCAAACCACACCCACCAGCTAATAAGAGCAGCTGTATGCAAATTAACCCAGCCAAGATGGCGGCTGGCAGGCACGGAGCTGGAACAAGCAGGAGGCTTCCGTTGCAACTGCCTGACTAGGCCTGCAGGCCTCTGCTCAAGCAACAGTGTTTCAATTACAGAAGCCACAGAACTGAAGCAAACAGGAGGCTTCCATCGCCTGCCTAGGCCTCAGCTCAAGGTAACAAAGTTTCAATTATAGAAGATAAATAAACCCCAGAAACCTGATTCCAGCCAGCCTCGCTGGAACCTTGGGTCAATGGGAGCTGTGGGCAGCCTGAAAACAGCCCTTAGTCCCTCACCCAGGCTGGCCACACCCCCATGGGGTGAGGGTTCCCCACTTGAGGGGCTTGGCCAGCCTGCAAACAGCCATCAGCCCCTCACCCAGGTTAGCCAGACACACCAGCAGGTGGACATCCCTCGAGGGGTCCCAGACTGCGAGAGGGCACAGGCCGGGCTGAGGGACCGTCCGAGTGCATAAATTTTTGTGCACTGGGCCCCTAGTCTAATATAATAATAAAGGAATATGCAAATTAGCCAGAACACCATAATGTCACGACTCATCTACAAGCATAGGAGAGCTACAGGAGGGTGGGAGAGCAGGTGAAGAGCTACAGGAGGGTGGTACCAGAAGCAACCAATCCATGTTTCTCTCCCACATTGATGTTTCTCTCTCTCCCTCTCCCTTGCTCTCTAATGCCAATATAATATATCTTTGGGTGAGGATTTAAAAAATTATATAGGGTTCAGGTATAAAATTCTATAATACATCATCTCTGTACACTGTATTGTGTGTTCACCACCCCAAGTATACTACATATAATTTTGTTTTGCTTTTTTCATTTATTAAATTGTAAACATTGTAAATTCTCAAATGTTCCTCTAAGCTTATCTTAGAAATATTTCTGAATCAATAGGAATAAGTATTTTTAAGGCTCTTGATTTGCTGTCAAACTATTTTCCAAAAAGCAATTCATTTTCAACATTTCTCTGCAGCTCTCCCTCTATAAGACCCATTGCTAATCAGGAGAGAAGGGAGCAACTCTAAAAAGCACTGTGCTCACAAAGCCTCTGAGGCAACCAATCCCAATCATGTGTCACATGGATGTTTGTTCTCTCCCCCTTTCCTCTGTTTCTCCCTCCCTCCCTCCTTCCCTCCTTTCCAATCTCTCTGAAAAGCAGGAAAAAATATCATTGGATGAGGATTAACACACACAAAAAAACCACAAAGCTTAGAACTCAGAAATCTTGCTAAACCCCAGTGTCCCTCTGCCGTCCCCCCCCCCTTTTTTTTTTACCATCATTAGACAACATTAGCTCAATCTCTGCAATCTTCCACTGGCCAGAACGAAAAAACTATGGCACTTAATTCAACTTCACCTCTTTGCTGTGGCGTAAACAGCAGCCTATACTTGTTCCAAACCATTTTAACAGTGTTATTAAAAGCTCACAACAACATAAACAAGTCAGTAATAATCAGATGCCATGGTGATAGAGGACTACACTGTAGTGTCTATAAAAGCATCCACAATGAATAGACCCCATTTACAAGACTGTGCATCAGCATAAACCATTAGCTAATGACAGTTTCACATTGCCTTGACCATGTTCTCTTAGTGAGTAGGAAGATAAACATCGCTGAGGCTAGCCTGACATTATACCATGCTGTCACCTGGGACAGGTACACTAGTCAGTCAAAGTGCTCCTGACACTGGTAGTGTAATGCTCCCTTTGACAGACACTACGAGGAGAGCTGTGTACCCGGCTGCAGCAGGCTGTGGAGACACAGCCGAGTTATAAGAACCACGGTGCCACTGCATCTGCCGTGGCTTCCTGTTAGAAAAGACGCCTACCACATCAAATAGCACACCTGTGTGAGGGGAAATGAGGTCACAAGGCTAGGAAAAGGTGTCCTCTTCTAAGCATCAACCCATACCCAGTGCACAACCCATACCTATGCAATGTCCAGTGCAGGCAAAATGACTGCTCTGCACTTGGCCTCCTTAAAGTGTCTAGGTCAGCGGTTCTCAACCTGTGGGTCTCGACCCCCTTGACGGTCGAACGACCCTTTCACAGGGGTCGCCTAAAACCATCCTGCATATCAGATATTTACAGTATGATTCATAACAATAGCAACATTACAGTTGTGAAGTAGCAATGAAAATAATTTTATGGTTGGGTCACAACATGAGGAACTGTATTTAAAGGGCCAGAAGGTTGAGAACCGCTGGTCTAAGTAGTTCAAGCAGCTTTCTCCTTGTGACTTCACCACCTCAGCATATAACTTCTAGGTTTTCTGTGATGGGGAGAAGAGTGTGGGAGGAATCAGTCCCGGATCTTAAATGCTTCGGGCCAGAAGTGACACATATTACTCCCTCTGAGAGGCCACTAGCCAAAGCTAACTTCAAGAGGGATAAGAAATGTGGGGGAGCACAGAAATATGCAGTGAGCAGGACGTGTGTCTGCCACAGGTGTGTAGAGCCTGTTCAACGTGATGGGGAGCCAGCAACAGAACTAACTGGTAGGAGTCTAGCTGCTCAAGGATCCATGACCTATAAACTAGACTTTTTAAAATAGAGATATAATTTACTTACCATAATAGTTACCACTTTAAAGTGTATAATTTAATGGTATATTCACCCATTGTGAATTATAACCATCACTGCTAATCCCAGAATAGTTTCATCACCCCAAAAAGAAATCTCATTCCCATTCCTGGCTTTTCTTCCCCTTTTTGCTCTGGAAATCATGGAAGAACCTCACTATCCTTAACCCTAGGTCCCATTCTCCCCACCCCCATCATTTTCTATTTGTCTCATCTAATTTTTTCCCTAAATAAATACTAATTGTAACAATAACTAATACAGTTAAGCATTTACACTATTACATTCTATTTCATTTCCTCCTTACAAGGCCCTCTGACGTATAGGAGCCATAGTTACCTCAGAGATTACAGTCCGTGTCCAGTCAGGGAATTGATAGGTGGTACAAGCAGGATTCAAATCAGGCTAACTGGCAATAGAACCACTCTGTCATCCACTTGTATGCCCTTTGAAACCTTTTTAGAACAAGGCAAAGTTACAGATAGAAGTTGCTACCTTAATGACCTGGGATTCATTTTGCATTTGGCATCCTGGTTGTACCATCAGGTGACAGTATTACTCAAAATTAAACAAACCCTAGAGGCACTGTAGAAGCTGGTATGTGGTTGGAGCTATCCTGTATTTCTGTTCCCCTAATGATCAAGAAGCCTAGCATAACGTGTTTCTCAATACATGTATTTGCTCAATGACCGAATCAATAAAATCTCCCAAACCAGAGGTAACACTCCGCACACAATAATGCTGTCTCTTTAGCCTTGAGCATCTGAACAGAACCAGTGCTTCCTTCTGGTAACTCTTGGCTCTGCTTAAAGTCAACCACTAGGGGGCAAGAAGCCAAGCCAGGCTTTTCAATTTTCATAGCAAAATGGCAGGACACTATCATAAGATGTGCTTAAAAACCTCAGGACCTCCACTGTGGACTGTCTGTCTCCTGCCTCTGGCAAAGGGTCTCTCTGTACTCACTTTCCCGGATTCTCCCACTTTACCCCTGATGATAAAATACATCCCTCTGAGTCTTTTCTCTTGCTCTCATCCCGTATATCTGCCCTTAATATTATAGTAGAGCCTCAAGTTCTCTGCCCTTACCCAAGATGGGTCCCAGAAAGGGCTACCTACCTGTGGGTCATACTCTTCTGTTCTTTAGAATATTCCTTCCACCCCTGCACTTAAGCCACCATCATCCTGTTGATCTTGTCCACACATATACAGTCCCAGCATCTCAAAGAGGGCCTACTACACAGGAAGTGCTCTGCAAACACCTGCTCAATCACAATAGCTTCCCTTGACTGTTTTTTTGTTGTTTTTTTTGGTACAATTACCTGCCTCCCAAGGTTCTTCTCTCAATTACTAGTTCTTTCCATGGCTTTGCTGAGAAGAGTGTGGGCCTTGAAATTCAACAAACTTAAAAGCCAGGTGAGCCATGAAAGAACATGGGCTTTACAGGTTCAAACCCCAAATATGCCATCTACAAACCATGAGGGCCCTTTACTTACGACATTACTTATCACTCAACCACAGTCCCCTCATTGACCATCCTCACAGTTATGATCATCACATTGGACATAAAACATCCAACAAAGGACCTGACTTGCAACATACATTAGAAGGTTAAACTAGAGCTCTTTTATTCATTTCATTAGAATTTTTTAAATAAACAAATTTATTCATGTATTTGGCACCCAGGTAGCTGACCTAGAAATATCTAAATAGAAGTAGGCTACTGGGGGGTGGAGACTCAAGTTCTTTCTCTTTTTAATGATTAATTATTGAATTAAATTTTTAATAAACTATCAATTGCTGGAAAAACTTAAAACATTTATAATTTTACACCTACATGGAAAACTAAAATCCTATAAAAAATTCAGGTGGCACCTTAGAATAATCTTGAAAAATACAGATAAGACTTAATATTAACCGTCAATATGCAGAAGAAAGCTTAGCAGTATACTTGGGAGAGAGAAACCATAATCAGTCATTCATCTAGCTATTCCTTCATTCACCCAGTTAGTATTTAATAAATGACTACCTTTACCCCTGGCATTGCTGCATGCACTGGCTTATACTCATGGAAATGGTAAGTTCTCTGTCCTCACTGAATTCACAGTCTACTCCAAGCATATTGCCATTAGGCAGAGGAAGATTTAGACTTGTTTTATTATAAGCTACGTCCATATCCTTTATGGAAATAGATGCAAAGGGAAGAAAAACACAAAACAAAAAGACAGCGAGGGCAACTGTAAATTCTAGAACAAAGGAGGGGTGATAAAAACAGGGCTGTGAGCCCTGGCTGGTGTTGCTAAGTGGTTATTGACCTACACCCCAAAGGGTCACAGGTTCAATTCCTGGTCAAGGGCACATACCTGGTTTGGGCTCAAGCAGGAGGCAACCAAGTGATATGTCTCTTTCTCTCATCAATGTTTTTCCCTCTCTCCTTTCTTTCCTCCCTCCCTCCCTTCCAGTTTCTCTGGAAATAACAACAACAAATAAATAAATAAATCAATCAATGGAAAAAATATCTTTGGGTGAGGATTACAAACAAAAAATAGGACTGTGAGATCAATCTAGCAATGGGGTACCATGGGCAGGTCTTGAGGGGGGGAAGGAACGGGGAGGAGGAATTAGGGGCTCAGAAGGGCACTTGTGGGTCTAGCACAACCAGAAAGTGACAAGGGGCTGCAATAAGGCTGTGGCAGTGGAAAGAGATTCGAAGACAAAAACACTGAAGGACAGCAAGGTGGTGGAAATCCAGAAGGAAGACAGGAAAAAGGGACATATGTCATTTGTCCTTAGAGCTTTAGAAACCTGGAAGATGGTGAGGTCACTAACTGGGATGAGATCTTGCTGGTGGGGTTTCCAGATAGGCCATGGGCCACGGGCTTTTTCATCCCTGTTGTCATGCTAAATGACCTTTTAGAGTTCACAAGTTACATTGCGTAAGGAGCTTCATCCGACAGGTCCACATTACACTGCAAAGGTTCTGAAACCAACAAATGCTCTTCCTTATAAGATCACAAATCCCTGACTCCGTGCCTGGAATGTGTCTCCACCTAAACCCCACCCCTGAGCACAATTGGCTAATACATTCTCCTGTATATTCACGAACCTTCACCCCTCTTTGCAGTGTTAAAACCTGACCCTAACTGACCTAAGATACAGAATGAGCAAATCCGGGTTTAGAGAAGGTGAGCACGAGTTCATGTGTTCCTACCCAGTCCTCAAAAAACCTTTGTACAGACCCACCCTACTCAACGCAATGATGATGTGTGCTTGTGAGGTTCGAAGTACTGCAAGATCATGGCGCTCTTACATAAGCACCAAAGGAAGAGGGAATGTGGAAGGCTGAGCTTGGCAAACGGGGTGGGGTGGGCAGGAGCACAGGAAAGGCACTAAAGATAAAGCTACGGGAAGATTAAAAAATGACTCAACATAATACATATATGTCACCTGGAAGTAAATTATGTAAGTCCCACATCAGAGGGAACACTCCACAGAATCCATTTCCCTGTTATTACAACCAGGTAGACAAAAGCCAACTACTTCCGCACTATTTTTCTACCATAGGATGTCTCCTAAAGAATCCAATTCTCTGAGAAACAGTCCACAGCTCATGGCACCACAGTTTGATCCAACATTATACACTAGTCTTGAAACTGATTAATTTCTGGGAGCACCTGCACATTCTCTCAGCTGTGCACAGACACTGTGCAAAGGATATTAGAATGCCTCACCCTCCAGCACCACAATTACAGGATAACCCTTATATTTCTCCCCAACATAGTCATCTTTACAAGTAAAATAAATAAGCCTCCCACATCAGCAGTTTTCTCCATAAGCTACTCAGAAGGTCCGCCAGGTGCTTTGTTCATTAACCAAGCTGCCACACTAACCAGCATCAGGTATAACAGAGGCTGATGAACCTGGCTCCAATGGACCCAACCAACAGGAGCCACTAACCTTCAAAGAGCCAGAGCTTGCCCTGGCCAGCGTGGCTCAGTTGGTTGAGCATAACTCCATGCACCAACAGGTCGCCAGTTGGATTCCTGATCAGTGCACATGCCTGAGTTGCTGGCTTGATCCCTGGTAGGGGGCGTGCAGGAGGCAGCCCAAGGATGTGTCTCACATCAATGTTTTTCTCTCCCCAACCCCTTCTTATCTCTCTAAAATCAATAAAAACATATTATTAAAAATTCAAAGAGCCATGGTTTGCCCATGGGACTCCTCTGCCACCTTCACACACACACACACACACACACCAACAACAGGTATACAATTAATGTAACCACTTCATGTGGGGAGGGGGTGGAGAAGAAGAAAACCTTTTAGGATGTGGAGCTCTAAAATGGTATGATACAGATTCAGCCAGAGTTAGATTCCCAAATGATAAAGTCACTGAGAGAGAAAGTTATTGGGCAAGAAGAAAGTCTGAATATCCAATAAAGAAAACACTTCTGTGCCAGTCACATCACTGGCCTATTTAAAGGCCTTCCCATCCCAGCCATCTTCCCTGTTCACAGCCACCTTCAGGTAAGCCTTAATCACTCCAACCCTCATGCAAACTACACCTTACACCCCCCAGAGGGAGTGTGCCTACCCTCCAAGATCCAACTCAAATGTCACCTCTTCTATGGGGCCTTGCAAGACTCCCCCACATAAGGACAGCTCATCCTGTGTGCTCCTCAGCACACTCCAGGCTCAGCACCAAGGATAAGCACCTCCTATGCATTATCTCGAGAATGAACTCAACACTGCCGTAATCGTTTACTTTATGTTTGTTCCCCTTCCCGGCAGAGTTTGTAAGTGCCTGAACCAGGCCCTAAACACAGAAGCTTAGACCCCCAAGGCCAAATATGTGTTTTGTAAGTGTCATTCCCCAGGCTAGAAACACTGCCAAGGGAACATTACTGCAGAAATATGTATAAACATCTCTTGAGCTGTTCCAGGAAAGAAGGGGAAATAGTCCTTTATTCCCCCACTTCATGGATGAGGAAAGTAAGGCCTGGTGTGGGCCACTCCCTATGTAAACTGCTGACTCTGACCAGAAGCTTCTCCCTACCTGCCCAATGTGTCTAAGTTTCTGTCAAATGCCAGATAACAGAACTGCACAGAAAAATGAACTTTGTTCTGTAACCTATATAATAAGAATAAAGAACTGCCATCATCTATCTCTCTATCACATATTCATTTAAGTTTCTTACACTATAACTGTACAGTGAAACATACAAGAAAGACATGCTTATTGTGCTTTGTGGTATTGCAAGTGAGGACAAATAATCATGTTATTAAGTACTTAGATGTATTAGGAGATTCTCCTTCCATCCAAGCAAACAAACAAAAAACCAATCCTCTTCAGTTAGAAAATGAGACACAGCCCAAAAAGAGGAGTGAGGACCCTGGAAAAAGATGGCCCTGGACGAGGCCTCAGCTTCACCCTCACAGCCTTGAGCAAATGATTTCATTGCTGAGATCTCTCCTCAGCTCTGAGACAGAAGTGGGCAAGGAAACGCCAGCTTTCGGAGTCATCAGAAGAACTTAAAATACATACATGTATATGTTTGTATGTGTACACAGGTGGGCATACATAATATACACTTAGTACAGAGTCTAGCATAAATTTTTCTGAAATAAAAGCTTCTCTTTTATTTGCAACTGGCCTTAGAATTATGAATTTTAAAATGACGAGTCTCTGTTGGTGGGAACATAACAAGGTATCATTTTTAGAGGGGAATTTGACAATATCTATTGACATTTAAAATCACACCATTCCTCAAACACTCTTCTCTCTTTCTTTCTCTTTTGCATTCTTTTTCTCTATAGGGGAAAAAAAGTCTCAGTGTAAGGGTATGAAGGGCATTCACTTTCTATATTTTTATGACAGTCTTTTTTATAATGAGCACTTAAAATTTTTGTAAACAGAAAAAATACGTTTTCATAAAAAGTAATTTCTTCTGATTTTGTTTTTAATATACTTTTATTATTATTAAAATATCTTTTTATTTATTTCAGAGAGGGAGAGAGAGAGAAACAACAATGATGAGAGAAAATCATTGATTGGCTGCCTCCTGCACTCCCCACACTGGAGATCAAGCCCACAGCCCGGGCATGTGCCCTGGATGAGAATTGAACTGTGATCTCCTGGTTCATAGGTCGATGCTCAACCACTGAGCCATGCCAGCTGGGCTGATTTTAATTTTTTTAAATATATTTTATTGATTTTTTACAGAGAGAAGGGAGAGGGCTAGAGTGTTAAAACATCGATGAGAGAGAAACATCAATCAGCTGCCTTCTGCACACACCCCTTACTGGGGATGTGCCTGCCACCAAGGTACATGCCCTTGACCGGAATCGAACCTGAGACCCTTCAGTCCGAAGGCCGATGCTCTATCCACTGAGCCAAACCGGTTAGGGCTGATTTTAATTTTTAAATGAATCTCACATATAATAAAAAGTTAAATCCCAAATTATTTATCACCATTTGAAAAACCATGTGTGTTGTATCTCCCCCACATACACACACTAGGCAATCAGATCTATCGGGGACTTGTCTGTTTTGGTCACTGCTATACACATGACATCTCAAATACTGCCTGGTACATAGTCAATAATTGTTAACTGAACACACTTAAAAGCACATATTGTTCCAGCTCTTCCACTTCTAAGAATTTATTATGCAAAAATATTTGCCCAATTGCACAAGATAAAGAACAAGACTCTCATCCAGAATTCTTAATAGCAAAGAGCTACAAACAACGTAATTTTTTTTCAATAATACTGCTTATTAGAATATTCTGTCATTTTTAAAAGAATGAGAGTTTAGCCTGGTAGATGTGGCTCAGTGGTTGAGCATCAACCCATGAACCAGGAGGTCATAGGCTGTGGGCTGGATCCCCAGTAAGGGCATGCAGGAAGCAGCCGATCGATGATTCTCTCTCATCATTGATGTTTCCATCTCTCTCCCTCTCCCTCCTTCCTCTCTGAAATCAATAAAGATTAAAAAAAGAAAAGAATGAGGCTTTAAAAAAAGAATGAGTTGGTTCTCTACATAGTGATATAGAAAGACCTCATGTTAAGTAATAAAAAGCAAACCTCAGAACAGTATGACTAGTTACATCTAAGTTTTTGTTTAAAATTAAAATAGTAGCCCTAACTGGTTTGGCTCGGCGGATAGAGCGTCAGCCTGCGGACTCAAGGGTCCCAGGTTCGATTCCAGTCAAGGGCATATACCTTGGTTGCGGGCACATCCCCAATAGGAGGTGTGCAGGAGGCAGCTGATCGATGTTTCTCTCTCATCGATGTTTCTAACTCTCTATTCCTCTCCCTTCCTCTCTGTAAAAAATCAATAAAATATATATTTTAAAAATAAAAATAAAAAAATTAAATTAAAATAGTAAAAATGTTCTGCTTAAGTAAAAATCAGATAATAAATGTTTTTATATATGAAGAAAAATATCTGGAAAATATATACTACACCACTAGCAGTAATTTTTTTTTTTTTTTGGTCTCAGTGAAAGGCTATGAGGGATATTCACTATAGTGCATATTTCTGTAATAGTTTTTAAAATAATGAGGACTTAATATTTTTGTTAAACAGAAAAAAAAAGTTATATGGAATGTCATTTCTCCATTTTACTGTTTTCTGGTTGTAACTTTCAAATGTATCAGACATAACAAATTAAATCCCAAAGTGCTAAACTGAGGTCCATGGGTTTGCCAAAAGAAACAGTGCTAATGCCACAGCTGGAACTCAGGTTCCCTGACTCCCAATCCAGTGCTCTGCTCCTTCCTAAATCACAGGAAGCAGAGATACTGCAAGGACATCTGGGCTCTCTGGAACCATTGAAGGTCTTACAACTATACAGAAGCTTCCATTAGGGAAAAAATAAGAAGCTACTTAAGAGCTAAATTCTTATTAACTTAAAATGTTCCATGCATTTAGCAAGTAAATATTCAGGATTGGCGAAGAAGTTCTGATTTCAAAGTCTATTTCCCAAGTACACTCAGGTCCACAGGCAACTGACAACTGTGGCTGATTATAAACACACTAGAGGCCCGGTGAACAAAATTCATGCACTCAGGGGCGGGGGCATCCCTCAGTCTGGCCTGCATCCTCTCGCAGTCTGAGAACCCTTAGGAGATGTCCAACTGATGGCTTCGGACCACTCAGTTGGACATCCTTAGCGTTGCTGCCTCAAGGCTCCCGGCACTGTCACTGTGCTCGCCAGCAGTGAATCCAGCTTCTGGCTGAGTGGAGCTCCTGCTGTGAGAGCACACTGACCATCAGGGGGCAGCTCCTGTGCTGAGCATCTGCCCCCTGGTGGTCAGTGCGCATCATAGCAACTGGTCATTCCACCATCTGATTTGCATATTAGCCTTTTATTATATATAGGAGGATACCACCCAGGGATATTTACCTGCCTGATTCCTGTTGGCTGCAGTCAATGCTTCTACTTCCAGGTGCTGAAGTATAACCCTGGGTTCCTTTTGTTCAAAACCTACCTGTCCTTTTTTTAAAGTGCTAGACATGAAGAATTTTACACTTAAGGCCACTCTGAAGTTTTCAACACCACAACACAACTGGAAGCTAATATTCCATTCTCTGAAATCCAGATCTGGTTTTTGGACTCTTGAGATAATGATTAAGCTAAGCGCCCAATGAAACAGCTTTCCACATAAGGAATATGAGAAGTATGAGAAGCTCAAGAACTGACCACCCTCTCAAAAGGAAAATAAGAACTCCTTAGAGGGACAAGACGGTGATCCCTTCCGGGTTTTCTCCTTTACTGAGACTTTTGGACTGTTTCCCTGATCAAGCCAACCCCACAACCATTCAAAGGGGATTTTTGCAGGCCGAACTTGTGCGTAATTAATGCATCAATGGCTTCTCCCCCAAACAACAGGAATTATAGCACTGCACAGTGAGGACAATGAATCCCAGAAGATTACTTAACTGCTCAGCTTAAAGGAATTTAAGTTCTCAATGTCACCCTCCCTCCAAAACCCTCTTTTGAACCCAAGAACCTCAAACCTGTGGTGGCAGCAGAGAGGCTC
>PVJC01003202.1:0-71320 GCA_004026665.1 Murina feae
GCCCACCAAGCAGGCTGCCGACCCCCTGCCGCCTCTTACCCGCTTCCCGGTGCCCCTCCAACCCTGCCGCCTCTTTCACACTCACGGGTCCTGGGTCCTGCGCTGTCCTGCCCTGCAGCCGCTCTGTGCACTCGGGAGGTCCCTCAGCCCGGCCTGTGCCCTCTCACAGTCTGGGACCCCTCGGGGGATGTCCACCTGCTGGTGTGCCTGACCAGGCTGGGTGAGGGGCTTTAAGGCTGCCCACAGCTCCCATTGACCCAACGTCCCAGCAAGGCCGGCTGGACGCAGGTTTTTGGGGTTTATCTTCTATAATTGATACACTGTTCCTTTAAGGCGGCCTACTAACTACTAAGGAAGCCTCCTCTCTGCTTCACCTCGCAGCGTCTATAATGACACAATGTTACTTAGTGGTGAGGCCCCGTCTGCTCTTTCCTTCAGCTCCGGAGGATTCTATCATTGTTATATTGTTTCAAACCTGTGTTTCACTAGAGCCAGTTTAAGCGGAGTGGGCGCAGCTTCACTTTCGCTCCTGTCGCAATGGAAACTGCCGTTTACTCAGGTCCGTGAGTCGCAGCCTCCATGTTGGCTGGGCTAATTTGCATACAGCCACTCTGATTGGCTGGTGGGCATGGCTTACCCTGTCTCAGAGAAACGGTTAATTTTACTATTTCGCTTTTATTAGTTCATATATATATATATATATTAGGGGCCTGGTGCACAAAAATTTGTGCACTCCGGGGTGGGGGGTCCCTCAGCCCGGCCTGTGCCCTCTTGCAGTCTGGGACACCTCAGGGGAGATGTCCACCTGCTGGCATGCTTGGCCAGCCTGGGTGAGGGGCTGAG
Organism: Murina feae; assembly: GCA_004026665.1. Taxonomy (NCBI): domain Eukaryota; kingdom Metazoa; phylum Chordata; class Mammalia; order Chiroptera; family Vespertilionidae; genus Murina; species Murina feae. The sequence continues at coordinate 844 of PVJC01003202.1, forward strand.
GGCCATTTTCAGGCTGCCCACAGCCCCTTCAGGGTTCGTGCACTGGGGGGTGGGAGGGCTGGTGAGTGTAGGCCTGGACGTTTCCCACTGGAGGGCACACGATCACACATGCCTGGTGGGCCCCCACCGCTGAGGGGACACCTGGCACAGAGTTGGGTGACAAGCCAGGGGCGGATGCTGGTGCAGGATCCCTTGGTGGGGCCCTGCTGCTGAGCAAACACACCCAGGGTGGAGCCGGGCAGCAGACTGGCTTCAGATTCTCTGCACTGTGCAGCAGATGCTCCCGCATGCCCTGTGGAGGCCCCTGGGGGGGTGGATGAAGGTAGCAAACCCTGGATGGGTGCTCCTGCACACCCCCGAGGAGGCCCCCGGGGCAGAGCCAAGCAGCGGACCCAGGATAGGCTTCCTGGACACCCCAAGGAGGCCTCCGGGGGGCAAAGCCAGGCAGCAAACTCAGGACAGCTGCTCCTGGACTCCACGGAATTAGATCCTGAAATCATACTTTTTAAAAGTTTTCAGGTCTTCATAGTAAATTGGTTTTAATCTCTATAAGACATTACATATAAATTGGTGAAAAGTGAGTATTTGTAACCCTTCTTTTGTCAGTTTGAGAAAGAGCAATGCCTCTTAATTCACTAGCTTTTCTGAGTCAGAAGGCAAAGGCACCTTGAATTATCAGCAAATGATCATACAATGATGTGAAGTCAGGTGTCATACTTCACTAAGCCAAAGTGGCCGCAGCAGGAAGGCCAGACAACAACCTTGTCTAAATGTGTGACAGACTGGGACATTAAAACATGCAATAGGTCCATCGTCCTCATATCTGTCACACAGAAAGGTCACACATTCCGCTCCTAAGGGCTATGCTGCCAAGGCTGCAAAAGAGTCACACTCAGGCACACAGTGCCATAGACGGTTTTCCACAGCACAATCTTCTGAAGCAGAGGAAGGTGTGTATCTCTAGGGATGCACACTTATAAAGTTTTACTTCATTTGCCCTCCACTATCTGTTATTGCTGTTCTAGAAAATACTTCATAAATTGAGAACAGAGTTTTAGGAAACTATTACAAAATATATCCTATTTAATAAAAGAGTGATATGCAAATTAGGCATCAGTCTGTCACAAAGATGGCCACATCCATGGCCACAAGATGGTGGCACCCAGTCCAGCACAGCTCCACCACTGAAGTGGTCAGGCCTGTTAGCCAGGAAGGTGGTGGGAGAGGCAGGGAGCCTGAGGAGGGAACAGGCGATCAGAGGGGGTTGGGGGTATGCTTCCCAGGCCAGAGGCCTTTGCCAGAGGCCTCAGGCATGGGCAAGGGTGGAGCCAGTGATCTGAGGGGGAAGGGGCAGAGCCAGTGATCAGAAGGGTATGAGGGTGCCCTACCCAGGCATAAGGCCTGGGACAGAGTCCTCAGGACTTGGCATGGGCAGAGCCTGTGATTTCAGGAGTCTGGGCAAGGGTGGAGCTTGCAATGAAGGGGTCTGAGGGTCCTCTGCTCAGGCTTGTAGCCTTGGCCAGAGGCTGTAGTGGGGCAGGGGCAGAGCCTGCAATGGCAGGGGCCAGGATCAGAGCTGGTGATCTCAGAGGTCTGGGCTCTGTGAAGCCGGTGATCAGAGGGGCTTAGGGGTCTTCTGCCCAGGTCTGCAGCCTCAGCCAGAGCTTACAGGCCTGGGCAGGGGTGGAGCTGGGATTGGAGGAGGAGGGGTGGAGCTGGTGATCAAAGTGAACTACAGAGGAAACACCTTTTCTGACCGCTCACTGGCTAACTCCCTGTATGCCACTGATAATATTCTTAGTAACTTGGGTAATAAGAATCCAAAAAGGTGATCTAGGATTTTTCCACCACACTCCTGGAGAGAAAAATATGAGGGTCCACTGCTAGAGGGCTAAGAAATATCATATCCTGCCCTAGCTGGTTTGACTCAGTGCATAATGCCTCAGCTTGCTGACTGCAAGGTCTGGGTTCAGTTCTGACCAAGGGCATGTACCTAGGTTGCAGGCTTCTCCCTGGCTGGGGCCCAGGTCAGGGTATATGCAGGAGGCAACCAATCAAAGTGTTCCTCTCACTTTTATGTTTCTCTCTGTTTTTCCCTTCTCTTCCACATTCCTTAAAAATCAATGGAAACATATCCTCAGGTGAGGATAAAAAAGAAAGAAAGAAATGTCATATCCTATAAAAGACACATCTTGAAAATGCCTAAAGTGTCATTTTTTCATGGTGAAGAGACTGGAATCCATGTTGATGAAAACACCTTAGTGGCTATGGTGACTGGCAGTGGCTGCAGCAGCGGGGTGATAGGGCTGGTGGCTTCCCCTGATTATCCTGGTCGCCTCCCACAAAGGGAGGCCAGACTGTGGCTTTGGCCCACTCCCCAAGAGGAGCAGGGAGTGGGCCTAAGCTGTCAGTAGGATACCCCCTGAGGGCTCCCAATAGTGAGAGAGAGCAGGGTGGGCTGAGGATCCCCACCCCAGTGCACGAATTTCGTGCACCAGGCATACATATATATATATATATATATATATATATATATATATATATATATATATATGTTATTTGGCTAATCCTTCTCCTTCTATCATCCAGTCCCTAGAATATTATGTACATGTGTTTTTATTTGAAAGGTTTTTCAGAGAAACTGACTCCAGGAAGAGTAAAGCCAGCATTATCAACAACTTAAGGCTGTAAGTGTAACTAAGAAATGCGTATTCTGCTTCTCCTTTGCTACCTTTTTATTCCTGTACCATGACAAGCCCTTCTCCATCCTTGTGGGCCACTCCCTATGTACCCTGCAAACCCTCTGGGCCCTCCCACCCCTCCCACCCCTCCCACCCTTCTTCCTACCCTTCTTCCCACCCTTCCTCCCACTGCTGTTGAAGTGACCTGCTCCCATAGGCACTGACTAGCTTGGAACAGATGGAACTGCCAGCTCCTTGCTGAAGGTCCACTGTCTATGCCTCTTGCTTCCTCGGGGTTTCTCTATGGATGCACATGGGAACCTGCTAGGGAGTGCAGGGGAGTCCACTCCCATGGGCCACAATTGACCAGTGGGGTTGGCAAATGAGCACCATTACCTCCTTGTTTATCCTCTGGGCAGACAGTTCAGAGCACATTTCATGAGGATCCTCAAAAAGTTGGAGGGCTTAAGCCTTAAAAGTGTCCTGTATCACTTCCCCTCCTTCCCACTTTCACTCCCCTGCCCCTCATGTATGCTCCCTGGGAACCCTAAAACTCAATAGCAATAAACAAACAAACAAATAAATAAGGAAATAATTTCTATCAATATACAGGGTGGGAGAAAAGTAGGTTCACAGTTATTCTCATGGAAAATAAGACAATAATCCTATATAATCAAAGCCTAGGTGGTGTCACACCCTCGCACAACACCACCACAAGATGGCTGTGTGCACAGTGGAGGTGGGGCCCAGTGACCGCTCTACTTGGTGAGGCCTGGGGGGGTCCTGTGGCTCTGTGTGGCACGGAGGAGACCGGAGGAGACCGGTCCCAGCTTCTCCACTGCCTGGAGGCGGGTCCCAGCAAAGGAGGCAGGTCCCAGCAGGGGAAGGTAGTTGGGGGAGTTCAGGGCTGCAAGGGAGCAGTTAGGCATCAATCAGGCCAGCAGGAGAGTGATTTGGGGGCGATCAGGCAGGCATGCAGAAGCTGTTAGGGACAATCAGGCAGGTAGGCAGGCAAGAGGTTAGGAGCCAGTGTTCCCAGATTGTGAGAGGGATTCCAGATTGGAGAGGGTGTAGCTGGGTTGAGGGGCACTGCACACCCCCCCCCCGACGTGCACAAATTTTGTGCACCAGGCCTCTAGTTAATCAATAATGATACAAGAATAAACTCTGTTTCACATACTCACAGCTGTGAACCCACATTTGCCTCACCCTGTATTCTTAATAAAGAAAGGCTATTCACTAGCTTATCTTCCAGTAAGCTTGCGTGTATTTTTTTTGTTCAACTGATTGTTTAGTGATTTTATTTACAGTATTTATAAAAGTAAATGATGCATGGTTTCTTTTTTATGTTATAATAAACTATTTCCTGAACACCTTTGAAATCTGGCACAAAATATTAGCAAAGTCTGAGCTGCTGCAATTACAGGTCCAAGAAAGACCCATTCTATTTCATCAGTATGGAAAAATTGTGAGCAGAATTTCCTTTATTTATAATTCATTTGTGGTTATTCCTAAGGGGCCTTAGAAACAACTCATTTGTTTTCCAAGCCTCTCTGAAGTTTAACATTTTGAGTGAGTAAAGAAAGCATCTAGGCACATGGGGAGAAAGCTCCTTATCTTGAATGGTCATTAATGAAATCAAAACAGTACCTAAAGTCCGCTTTATTAGAGGAAACAGTCATGAGCCATAATGATGGCAAACTTCAGCCTTGTTAGTCAGACCTTGGTATCTCTCACTCTTGAGTCTTAAGAAATATGAGTTAGTAAATACGAGAAGGGAAGTAATGATTCATTGTTGCTATTTCCATCATTCAAAACAGAAATGATGGAAATAGTGTTTCATTAGATACTTTTCTTTATTTTCCTGTTTGATAAATGAATTAATAGGAATGAAACCACATAATCAGGAGTGTCTCTAAGGAGACAGAGATCTTCTAGTAATGATGGGAAGGGGCCTTTATCAGGAAGGTGGTGCTCAATTCAGAAGCAACTGTAGGAGACTCAGCGGATAGTCTCATTGGGTTAGTGGCAACTTGTCCCTCTTAGGTTATGTTCTTTTCCTGGTCACCATCACTAGTACTGAGTTGGAATGGCAACTTAGGGTATAATATATGCATGTAGAAAATTAAGCCTTAGGAGTGAACAGGAAGAAATTCTAGAGGCCAATGTTTTATACACAAAAAAGAAAAATGTTTGGTGTGACAAAAAGAAAAAGTAACATATAATACAAATAATTAAAATAACATATAATTAAAATCAAATGTTATATAACAATAAACTATGGAACCAATGGGAAAAACAAAAGGAAACTTCAGTAAATGTTAAGTATTAATTTTTAATCCTAAAATCTTGCAAACTTGCTTTGTCCTCTCCCAGCTTGCACAGTTATATCTTAAATGTAGTTGATGTGTGTAAAAAGGCCAAAATTCTGAAATTCTTATTTACTCATGGAGATTATCTACTCCTTCAATCTATTAACATCCACACAATGAAAAGTATCTCTACTCTACTTCTTTTTGACGCTGTAATTTCAGCCTTCTCTTCGCAAGCATCCTCTCCTGCCTTTCTTCCCTGAATCACCATGTTGATCTCACTTAGGCTCCCTTTCCTGAGCCAGTACCTCTGCCTGACAGTCCCCAGGCAGCCTGGGTCCACACCACTACAAGTTACCAAAGCTCTCTAGGTGTTAGTTCCCTCATCTATAAAATGGAGATAATAGCAATAATGATAATAGCTATTTCATGGCTTATTAGGATTAACAGACATAGTAGAGCTCACATTTATGGAACATCTACTGTGTCAGGCATAGCCCTAAGTGCTTTTCCTAGATCAATGAGTTTGTTCCTCATAAAGACAGCATATACCTCTGAAATGAAAGCTATTATTACCCACTTAACACATGAGGAAAATAGACATTTAGAGCAGTGAGCTAGCTTACCCTCCCCCCTGCCCCCGTATACACAGGTAGTAGGTGCTGCGGCTGTGATATGAATTCAAAAAATCTGCCTCTCAGGCCTCCTCTCATAATCATTAGATTCCTATCATGAAACTACACCCATTAAATTTGTAGCAGAGTGGCGTACACATCACTTGTTCAGGAAATGCTTGTGATTTATCTTCTTTCATAACTTTAGCATATTTTTTTAGAATTCCATCTAAGCAGGAAGCATGGAGAGCCACCTAAGTGCTGCAGGCTGTCCCAGGCCACTGTCTGGGCCCCGGTGGCACCCTGGCCATTCCTGTGGGGAGCTAACTGCCAGCTCTCCTGCCTCTGCGTCTGGCCTCTTTGTCCACTGGGAGCAGGAGGGCATCTCTCTACTCTGCGCCCTGATTGCCCAGGGATTCGGGAGCCTGATGGAGAGGGAGTACAGGAAGGTCTGGGTAAATGAAAGAGCTTTGATCTTTCTCTGTAGCAGCACTTCTCTCCACATCTCTCTTTGAAGTAAGCCTCTGCCTGAGCGTGTCTCTCCATGACCTTGTGGAGATCAGTGGTGATGTGAGCGGTAACAGAGCAGTGGTAGAATTTTTTTCTAACCAACTACATACTCTCCAACGTTTAACTAGTAAAGCACTGTAAGTTCATTTCATTTAACAAAACAACAACACCAAACTGATATTTTAATAGTTTTTTCATGTTAATGAAAACAAAATTGATCTCTTCAAATATTTTATCGAAAATGCAGATGAATACGTTTCTGAATGTTCCCATCTTTATCTCTTGTGGGGGGGGGGGGGGGGGGGTCAGGATCCTTCTCCAATGAGCTCAGGGTAACTTGTGTCAGGTTTTTGCAGTTTCCATGAATGATACTCCCATGTTCTCATTGTCTTACTTTCTACCCAGTCTTAGAAAAAGCTGGGGCAGCGGTTCTCAACCTGTGGGGGTCAAACGACCCTTTCACAGGGGTCGCCTAAGACCACTCTGCCTATCAGATATTTACATTACAATTCATAACAGTAGCAACATTATAGTTATGAAGTAACAATGAAAATAATTTTATCGTTGGGTCACAACCTGAGGAACTGTATTTTTTTTAACATATTTTATTGTTTTTTTACATAGAGGAATAGAGAGTTAGAAATATCCATGAGTGAAAAACATTGATCAGCTGTCTCCTGCACACCCACTACTGGGGATGTGGCTGCAACCAAGGTATATGCCCTTCACCGAAATCGAACCTGGGACCTTTCAGTCCACAGGCTGACGCTCTATCCACTGAGCCAAACCAGCTAGGGTATGAGGAACTCTGTTTAAAGGGCCAGAAGGTTGAGAACCATTGAGTTGGGGGAACTGTGTCACTAGCACGCAGAGTTGAGTACTGTCATATCCTCCCCACTTCTTACATTTTTGTTGAAATAATTCAGAGGTATGTGTAACTTGATAGATTTATTACTAGCTCAACCATTAGTCATTCTGATGCATGACTCCACTGAGCTTCCTAGGAGTTGGGATTATCAAAAATGACTCAGAAGAAATCTAGATGCAGTCAAGTCGAAAGCACCAGCCTCAATTAGAGGGCTTTTGCCTCCTTTCAGTCTGAAGGCATTCACCATGTGCCTTCCATCACCTCCATCATCTCCAGGCTCTGGGGTCCTCAAAAATCAGCTGCTCAGATCCCAATTGGAGTGCAAGAAAAAAACTTAGAACTTCTATTTATGGTAACCTTAATACGTTTACGGTTTCATTTTTGTGTATATTTAACAATGCATATAATGTATTTTGATAGTAATATACATTGAGTGGTCAGATTATTATGACCACCTGACATTTGTAGGTAAATTAGCTATAATTTTGTGCTGAAGTTCCTAGAGGGCACAACCATTATAAATAGGGAAGCAGGTTGTTTACCATGACAGTAGAAGTGTTTTTTTCTGAAGATATGGGTAAACAATGTGATTTAATAGCCTTTGAATGTGGGAGATATATATACACTGAGTGGCCAGATTATTATGACCACCCCATCAGTACTTTACTGGGCCACCTTTTGCCTTCAATACTGCAGCGATTCTTCTTGGCATTACCTCCACGAGATGTTGAAAGGTGATGTGAGGGATCTGACACCATGCCTGATGAATAGCACTGTCCAGTTCTGTGAGACTTGATGGTGGTGGAACCAGCTGCCTGATGGCTCTTTTACCTTCATCCCACAAATGCTCAATTGGATTGTGATCTGGTGATTGTGGGGACCACCTAAGCAAGGTAAAGTCTCCCTCATGTTCTTGAAACCACTCCTGCACAATACGAGCAACGTGGCATGGCTCACTGTCTTGTTGGAAGAAGCCATCTCCATTGGGATATGCCATCAACATGATAGGATGAACCTGATCAGCAATGATACTTAAGTATGTTGTGCTATTTAGATGTTGTTCCACATAAATTAAAGGGCCCAGATCATGCCAGGAAAACATGCCCCAAACCATAACACTGCCCCCACCAGCTTGAAGGATTGTACTCATACATGTGGGGTGCATGCTTTCATGCTGTTTCTGCCAAATTCTCTTTCTGCCATCTGTATAATGCAACTGGAAACGTGATTCATCAGACCACATGACTTTTTTCCAATGCTCAATTGTCCAATCCTTGTGTTCCTGTGTGAATTGGAGACATTTTATCTTGATAACTGCAGACAGCAAAGATGTTTGAACAGGACTTCGACTTCCATATTCCATATGATGTAGTGTAGGGCTAATTTGCCTACAAAGGTCAGATGGTCATAATAATCTGGCCACTCATGTTAAAATATATTCTACGTTCAAAGGCTGCTAAATCGCATTGTTTACCCATATCTTCAGAGAAAAAAAATAACTTCTACTGTCGTGGTAAACAACCTGCTTCCCTATTTGTAATGGTCTGGCCCTCTAGCAACTTCAGTGCGAAATTATAGCTAATTTGCCTACAAACGTCAGGTGGTCATAATAATCTGGCCACTCAGTGTATATTTAGAGCATAGAAATAAATGTACATGTATCAAAGATGCCCCAAACAATTTTATCAGGAGGATGCATCTCCAATTTAAAAACAACACAAAACAGGCTTTAAGCAATAAAGGATGAGAAGCTAGTGGTCATCCAGGGAAAACCAGATGGTTTTAATTGGAGGGGTGTTATGAGTATGGGCCCCCTTCACCCCACCCCAGGCTCGGGCAGAGTGCAGACCTTTGCAAGCGGAAGCATTGAGATGTGGTGAAGGGATGATGTGACTAGCAGAAGCAAGGTTTGGGCACTTTAAGAAGTGAGAATACTTTAGGCAAGAAAAATGGCAATCCACCCAATTTTTTGTCTTTCTATGATATAATTCTGCTTTAATTTAATTTCCTCAAAAAAGAAGTAGGATGATGTCTTCAGAGCAAATCTCCATCTTAGTACCATTGTTTTTATAAAAATTCTGAAATGGGTTCCAATTCCCAAGCTTAATGTTTCCAGAAAGTCTCCCATATTATCATCACACCGTAGAACATGCCTTGAGGGGAATGAAAGAACCTGAAGAACCTAAGCCTGTTGTGATAATAATTTTGGAGTTCTTTTTCACTATTTGATTCTAAGGAGAGGGGTGGACACTACTTCCAGGGAAGACCTAGGGAGATAAGATTCCACCAGTTGCTTTCAAGTTCACTTCTGCTAATCCTACCTGAAGATGGCCTCCTCTAATCACACCGGTGTACTGGTGGTATGTGACGGAGGGAGCCTGGGACGACTTCATGTGGCAGTGTAGAATGGGACGGAGTGAGCTAGCATAGGATGCCCTTGGATGGACTGGTTTCTTTATATCTTTAAAAATGGCTGGCAAAGTAGTTAATTGGCATATCCATTATTCTCCCCCAAGACACAACCTATTATCCACTTATGCAATCCCTTCCTTCTATCTAGTCACTTACCTTGCCTGAAATGTGATTACCCAAGACAAAAAAATTATCAAATAAAATCCTTACTTAACCTTTATTTTTCAACTAAAAATTGAAAACATTTAAAAATAAAAGATTTCTGTCTAAAGTGGAATAATCCAAGGTATATGAATCTGACTTTTATTTTTAAAGGTTGGTTCTGTGTCCCAAGGCCAGATATTTTGAACCTCATTTCCGGTATGAGGCAGAAAGGAAGTCTGCAGTTTAACCCCGAGCAAGAAGAAGGTTATACAGTCTCAGAAGTTTTGAATTGAAATCAGGGCTAAAATAATACGAATTATAAACTATAGAAACACTTACTTCAATTTCAGGGGGAACATTTCAAGAAAAAAAGAGAGAGAGAGGGAGAGAGAGAGGGAGAGAGAGAGAGAGAGAGAGAGAGAGAGAGAGAGAGAGAGAGAGAATAGAATAGATTGAAGAAGAATTTCCTCCCAATCTCTTGGACTCAAAGCTGCTTAACAAGAATGGCCAGACACCTGATTGTAATATCAGTCATTCGCTGCTAGGAAGCTTGTATTACCGTTTAAGACATGGATAAATGAATCTTGGTATAACACCATGCAAAGAAAAATGTAGAGAGCTTGCCAGCATTTCCAGACCATTAAATTTACATCTTATGAATGGACAAAAAGGAAAATGTTAATACAGAAAAGGCCATGGCTATAAATTTACTGTGTGGATTTGCTGAACTTTCTGCTCATCAAGACACTCTTTGTTTGGGAAAGATGATGATCAGTTGATATCACTGCAAGTAAAAAGAAGATCTATTATTGAGGACCTGATAAATGCCTCTGAAATGCACTAGAAAAAAACACTTTTTTATTTGCTTATTTTCTTAAACTGAAAAAAACTATATAATTCAAAAACAAAAACTCAAATGCCTGTGGCTTGATCTGACAGGATGAGAAGGAGACTAAGTCTGTTTAAACTTTCAGGCTAGTATGCCTTTAAGAGTTTTAGGGTATGATTCATGGCATTCACAACTGGAGGCAACATGGAGAATTGGTCAGAAATGATTATCAGGAGACAGTCAACATACCCTTCACCTGTACTGTAGATTTTATGTTCCTCTAATTCCTAAGGCTTTGATCTTTCTTCCACACCACCTGAAAACCACTTAGTATGCTTTGGGACTTGAGCCATCTTCTTTGGACATGCAGTTACAAAAACAGAGCAGCCGAAGGCCACAGTGATGATAATAGCTCCTTGCAGAAATGCCTCTGTGCTTGCTGAGCTCACCATGGATCACTTGAATGAGAAGGGTGTCCATGAGAGGACAAGTCTAGAGGCAGGAGAAGCTTTTACTCACTCTGTTCCATAATGTGTGGGTGATTTTACAGCCATAAACTGCATTAGAAACTTCTAAGCTTCTTTCTACATCTGTGATTAGAAGTTCCATTATTTGGCCACATCTAGAAATAGGTGTTTTGTTGACCTTCACAACTATAAAAGAGCCAGCCTCTACTGAGACAAACACCACAATGGGAAGGCCTCTATGAATTATGATGGTGTAGAACAGAAGCAAGCACTTGTTGGAGCCACAATCCCAGGAACCGTGTCCACATTTCTTCTACTTTAAACCTTTATAGCAATGCCATTTTCCTGCTGACAAGCTAAGCAATTTAGCTGTGTGTCTTAACTTCTCTGTTCCAAACCTCCAAGCCATCCTTTATTCCTCTTCTTCACTAAACAAGGATTTATTGAGAGTATACAAGGTGGGGGGGGGGGAGTAGGTTTATAGTTATTTGTATGAAAAACAATACAATAATTAATAAATAATAATAATAAAAACAAACTCTGTCTTGCATACTCAAAACTGTAAACTTACTTTTGGCCCAGTATCTAGGAAGCAATGTGCCAGTAGCAGGGAAGGTCACATGACCTAATGTGGGGAAGCAAGTCTGTGTACATGTGAGCACCCAAATGTTTACTGGAATCTCTATGTTTAGTCTTTAGATGTCCTTGCTTAAAGGACACTGAAGACACATTTGTCTTTTCAAGGATGCTTATGCTACAGATAGTACCTAATAGTTAATTTTAGTTCAAGCTGCTGTTGCAATAAAAGCCTAAGGAGGCAGGCGAATGGGGCTGTTTGGTTTCTCTAGCCAGGAAGTCCCTTAGTCCTCTCTTTCACAGAAACATGTGTTAGAGTAATCATTCATCAGTCACTCAGGGTCTGCTGGTCAGCCCCAGCATGCTAACACCAAGTTAATGGGACCATATTATAGCTCATCCTATTGTCATCTGATGCTCTGGATCACCAGGTGAGATTTCCATGTACTTGTCCCATAGGACACAGTCACAGCTATATGACTGAAGTCATGGAGTGGTAAGAGCCCTGAAGCTTAGGCTTTTTCTACACACACTTCCTACTTTCTCCCCACCTCCCATCAAGTCGGGTAACAGAGGTTGTCTCTTCACACAACCTAGGTCTCCTTCAAGTCCATTCTTCCCTCCTGCCAGTCTTCAGTCTCATTTCATGGAATATTTCAACATCTGATGCTGGTCTCTTCCCTCTCCTTCCCTCCACCTCCTTGCACACTGCTCCTAGAGCAACCTTCCACCGGGACAGAGAAGGCATTTCCTTTTTGGTTGCCTAGTTTCTCCTTCCTAGGGCCCAATTTATCATTCCAGTAGCCAAACAACCATCTGAGGTTCACCATGCTATCTAGTCAATCTTTAATCACATTCTGTTTTTTTTTTCCTTTTCTGTGCCTTTCTTCATTCTGATCTTTATCCTGGAGATTCTAACCTCACATCTTCAGAAAAGCCTGCCTACTCTGAGTTAATGTGTAAACTCTGGTCTCCCAGAGTCCTTTGTGCACAGCTCCAGTGCAGTACTTACCATAGTGAATTGTACCTGTTGCTCACTCATGTTTCTATCTCCCTACCAGTATACTGTGATATCCCTAATATGAAGAACTTTTTATCACCAGCACATGACAGAGCCTGTGATGTGAGAGTGGTAGATATTCAGTGGATGTTGACCTGCTAAAGAAATCTCCCAATGTGCTAACTGCCAAGTCAAAACAGGGTTTGCTGTTTTTGTAACAATGAGTGTTTTAAAGGAGACTATTTCTTTTCATAGGTTTACTCTTTCATGATAACCGAGGGAAAGTGTGGTATGTAGTACAGAAATCCAATGGCATATTTCCAAAAAAGGTAGTTGCCCATTGTAATACTTAGACTATAAATATCACTTGGGTTTTGGCTTAATGAGTTTATCTTTAATTAATAATAAAAAGTTGTTAGGGAAAAAAAAGGACAAGTGGCAGTATGGAAATTTGATTGCTTGAGATGTTTACTTTCTCCAGAATGGAAGTGAACTAACTGATGAACAAAGCCTAAGTGAATTCATTGGCCAGAAGGTTAAGCTGTTTGTGGCTATCAACACCAGAAGTGTCCAGGCACTGGTGACGACCAGCTCTCCAGACACAAAGGAGCCCCACTTTGTAGTATTTGCCAGTTGCATAGTGTCAGTGCTCCCACCAGGGTCAACTTCAAGCTACCAACGAGAAGTCACTGAAAACAGAGTTGGGCTGACAGCCTACTCTAGGCCTGGCCAGTAGTGTATGGATTGGGAAGCACTCAGAGGAGGCCAATAAAAATGCCCAGAATGCCTTTCTGAGAGTTGCTGTTTGTTTGTTTGTTTGTTTGGTTGGTTGGTTGGTTGGTTGGTTGGTTTGGTTAAGAAGATAGAGTTTAGTGTCATAGAGTTTCGGTACTGGCCACGTAGCTCGAACTCTGTAAACCTCAGTCTCCTCACTTGCTAATGCAACTGGTAACGTATAGGGTTGTTGAAGAAATCATACTTCATGCAAAGAGCTTTAAGTAGCATCTGGCACATAGTGGACACTTAGCAAATATCATCAGCTGATATTGGTGACGATGCCAATAATAGTCTTTGTTCTCAGCTGTGGATGAGGAGGGTTGAGGGATCCAGGTGCTAAGTTTTGGTGTTAGTGTCATTTACCAATTTCCTGGCCTGTCCCTCTGGCTTCTACAAACCACAGTTCTTGTTTATCCGTCTGGTTCTTTGATCTCTTTGTCTCTTTCTTCATCTTTACCGCTAAGAGTCTAGGCGCTGGTTAGTTGCAGACTTTGTGTTGTCTTAGTTTGCATTTTCACTTGGCTCTCAGCTGTACTCTAAGCACTTCATAAAAAATAGAAAGATGATCATTTTTCATAACATAATTCTTGGTTGTTATTATAATTTTCCATTTTTAACATCTAATCTAATATAAAATATGAAGTTTTCACTAAGGCTGAATTTAAAACCAAGTGGCATGTACAAAGTACAGATTCTCATTATGAATTTCTTTTGAACTTATAATAATAATGTTAAAAATAAACCACTATTTTCTTAGTGCACAGCAGTTTATATGTTATCAAATTTAATCTTTAAAACAACTCTGTGAGGTAGGTATCATCACTCCCAGTTTATCGTTGAGGACACTGAGGCACACAGAGGTTAAGTAATACTCTAAGTCACAAAACTTGTGGGAAGTTTAGACGTTGGACCCAGATGAAGTTGCTTCCACAGCTCTGGCTCGTGTCTTCTACATTCTTTGAAGTCTCCATTTATAACTATGTTTAACTAAATATTTCTGAAATATGCTTAACATTATATTGATTCCGTTAATTACAACTTGATATAATACTAAAATCTTCTAGCATGATATTTTTCACTTAGTTTCAGTTTGCCACCTAGCATTTTATTATGGATAGAATTATCAATAGCTCATTAATGAGCTAAGTGACTAAGTGGCCAATGAACAGTGAGCAAAAACTATAAAAACTTTTTTTTAAAACTTCACCCAAGGATATTTTTCCATTGATTTTTAGAGATAGTAGAAGGGGGAAGGAGAGACACAGAGAGAGAACAATCAGTGTGAGAGAGACACACCTATTGGTCGCCTCCTGCATGTGTTCTGTCCAGGGCCAGGAATCCCAGGGCCAGGAATCCAGCCTGCAACCTAGGCATATGCCCTTGACCGGAATCAAACCCAGGGCCCTTCAGTTCGCAGGCTGACACTCTATCCACTGAACCAACCGAGTAAGGGCTTTAAAGGGTTTTAACGCACGTGCTCTCTCATCAATAGACACTACAAGTCTATATCTTTCTTATCTATGTCTTGCATTGAAGATATCCAAGACTATTTATTAGCCACAGTAGAAATGTAAGTTGCCTGAACTTGAGATGTTCCTGTGTTATGTAAAATATGCTTCATTAATTTGGGTCCGGAAGAGATCATCAAAACTCAGAAATTGCTTAATGAAAAGCACAGCAAATAAAGTGTGAAGAGTCCATTTGCGTTGTTGGAGAAGAACAGAACACAGTTATTAGGAATATGTTCGTGCCTTTGCAGCAGCAGCCGCTGAGGAAACGCTAAGGCAGCAGGCAGCTGCAGGGCCCAGTGGGCTCTGCAGAAAACAGAGGCTGTGTCTCCTTATGGAAAACGACAGAAAATCACCTTGGCTAAGAAACCTCTATAGAGAAAACATCACCTAATCTCCTAACTAAACAGGTTTTTCTTTCATGTAAATTAAGCTGTACAGTCAACCCGAGGTACTGACATTTTCATCCATCTTTGGTGGTTGGGAGCCTGTGTCTGTCATCTGTCCTAGGACTTCATAATCTCTGAGCTCCAACTGCTCCTGTCCTGTCTTCCCTTTGACTCCAGTCCAGCGCCTAATTACAAATTCCCCGCCTTCCCTCCTCCCCCCCCCCTGTCGCCCACCCCTACCCCCACCCCACCAACATCACCACCACCACCTGCCTTGTTCTGGGAACCTCAGAGACTACTGTGTTCCAGGCCCACACTAGGCATTTTGTGATGTTGACTCACCTAAACCTCTCAATAATCCTCTTTTACTGTGGAGAGAGCTAAACCATGAATGGATTAAGGAGCTTGCTTAAGGCCAAAAGTTAGTACCTGGCTGCACAGAGGCTTAGATCTCTGGAACAGAGATTTGCTTCCTGTGACTTTCTTTTGTTTACTCTTCTATTGCTAAGCTCACAAGGATCTCTCTTTCTGCCCCATGTTAAAGTTGGTGGCAAATGGTGCACTTCCATTTGCCGCCAACTTTATTTGGTTTATCCCCGATTACCAGCCAAAAGATGCACCTCTCTTATTGTATACTTTACACAGAGTCAATTTCATTTTTAAAAATATCTTTCAGATTTATTATTTTATTTAAAAAAATTTTTTTTCCGATTAAAGTTGAAATATGATAAGATTTTTATTAGTTTCAGGTGCACAGTATAGTGATTAGAAATTTATATAATTTATGATGTGATCCTCTCAAAGTCTAGTACCCACCTGGTACCATACAGAGTTATTACCATCTTATTGACTACTTTCAATTTCTTAGTTTAAAAAACCCAACAATTTAGGATTATATCACATTTTTTTCCTTTACTACCCTTTTCTATTATTTAATATTTCTCTTTTCTCTTCTTCTTTTTTAAAAAATAAAATAAAACAGCGTTATTTCATAGGGTTGTTATTTTAATTACTCTTTAGTGATTGGAATTTGCATCTGTCATAGGACTCTCAGCCCCAACTGCTTATTATCTATGCGTATTTGCTAAAAAAAAAAAAATCAACGAGAATAAATCTCAAACTGAGAAAACATTAATGGTCCATTAGTCACTTTCTAAGTACATAGTTACTCCTGGAAATGTCATCATTCCGGAATCCACTTCTCCACAGATGTGGAGTGAATCCATAAAAGCAATTTTGGCCCTGAACACACAGAGGAGAGGTAATGGTGCAGTAACACAGAAAGGTTCTTGGAACTGTCAAGACTCGCTGTCACTGTAAAGTAGATGTTGTTTCATACAAGGAAAACACTCTTGAGCCAGGAGAAAAAGAAACATGGTCATTATTGTTCAATGCATAAAAAGTATTCAAAATAGAAGGGGATTCTACTATGTTTTCTACACATTTCTATTGGCTACTAATGTGATTTCATAGTTGGGTTGTACGAAGCTTTACTCTACTTTACTCTTTAATTTTAATTGTAGTCTGATTTTTAAAGCTGAAAAATTCAAATGGATCCAGTTGACGTAGAATACTAAAGACTAATGGCTTTATGGAAAAGGATCATTTGTTCCACAGATAGCTTTATAAGTGGGCAATATTATCGAAGCATAACTGGATGCTTCCTGTGACTCTCTTTTATTTACTCTTGTATTGCTAAACTCACACGGATCTCTCTTTCTGCCCATGTTAACGGAGAAGGTGAGACTTACAGGTGAGTTACAAGGAAGTCCTCCACATTTCTTTGTTTACATTTTCTAAATGCCAGCAGTGTGCCCAATCCCAGCTCTCACTGCTGCTCGGCACTGGATGGTCCACAGCATGATGTGCGAAGAACAAAATGGCCTCCAGTTGCTCGTGGCCAGTTAAGTGGAGGCCACCGGAGCAAAGGATGGAGCCCAGAGATGGAGAAGGACGATTCACTACAGGATGGAATTATGCGTGGGTGACTTGCTCACTGTGGTACTCTGTCTGGTAGGTGTCCTATGAAGAGAAATTAAATAAATCTAGTCCCTGCTATCTATGAGGTCTCCATTTTGTAATCCCAGTCACTCATGCTGTGTTTTTCTTGCTTCCATTCTTGAGTTCCCATGCTGAACAGTTTACAAAATTGGACCACACATTCCTTTACTTATTTGACCAACAGGTGCTGGGAACCTGATGTTTATGCCATCTATAATCTCCCCGTGTAAGTCCAAGATAGCCCATGTTTCTCCACGTGTGTGTGTGTGTGTGTGTGTGTGTGTGCAGGGATGTGTATGTGGTGTACACACAGATACAGGGGGTGCCAGTAAAGCTTTGGAGCAGCTAAAGACAGTGCTAAAGGCCACTAAACTCCTATCTGTAGGAAAGTGGGTTTCCTCTACAAACTGCAAAACAAATCTGCACTTCCAAAGTTGCATATGCCTGAAGCGGGAGCCAGCAACTTAATGAAAAATTCAACCAGTTACCATGTGCGTCTGTTTCCTAAGGGATGTGTGCTCTGGAAGAGAAAACATTAGCATCCTATCCATCAAAGTAGAGAACACATTGTTTCATCTCTTTCCCTAGAAGTTTCAGGAATGTCCATTATATCCTGTCCTAATTGAAACATCCTTCAAAGATAATGTTTTATCCTCTGTCTTATCTAGCATGCATTCTTTATGCATATGCTTATATCAAGGAAGAGATCTTTTATTTATTTAGAACTATATTGTCTGGAAATCAACAATTTGGTATCAGTTGGCAAACCCTCTCACTTGAAATATTTATAGCCAGAAAACCCCCAATGTTTCGCAGCATCTACTTGGACTTCTGATAAATGTTAAGTATGTGATTGCTTCATGACTGGTTGCAGAACCTAATGGCCAATGTATCTGATTTAATACATTTCACAGTGACGATTGGAACGCCCCCAATCATGGGTACATCTGAGTTGTGTGCTTTTGCATTGACAAGACAGATCTAATATGTGTGTTAAAAGTGTGGCTCGTGGAGGTTGTAAATGTTAATGAGCCAAGAGTTGACGAACAATAGACAGAGAAAGGGTGGAGCCCCTATAGTATGGCCATATATGGCTGGGAAGTCAGCAGAAGGAATTTGAGTCTGGTGTAAAGAGCAGAGAGAATCTGGAGCTAATCAGAGCAGAAAAATCTGTGCCGTTTGTGGGTATGTACCCGACTGGGGTCGGGTTTGGGTGGGATACCAGGGAGACAAATGGACAGTCCAAAATTCTGAGTGTGGATTATTTTTCTTTGCTCCTGCTGACATCACCTTTAGCTAAACAGTATCATTTACTAGAGGCCACAAGTTTAAAATAAGCAACAAATTTAAAAAAATGAATCCAGGCTTAAAATTTAAAAAATCTGTACTATGCTTTATTGAGGACTTTAAATATTTAGATTCATTTTCATCTCAAGCCCTAGAAACGTTTCTCAGCATGCCATTGTGCATATTGCTTTTTCTATTGTTCAGACTGATACATTCAGAGGCTGTAACCTTAGTTTAGTCTCATTTTGATATAACAGGCGAAGAAATACTAACAGGAAACCAACCTCTCCAAAAAATAATCATGTTCCCTTATATGGTGGTCTATGCAGTAAATATGGCCCATGACATCCTGTAACATTTGTTTTTCAGCCTCTCAGTGTTTCCTTTTATAAATGCTGTTAAGCTGGTCAAGTTTCTTCCACTCCTACAAGGGTCCCTCCATTCCCAATCAGTTTAATCCTTGTAGATTTACACATATATCTAATTCTCTAGCCTCAACACTCATAAATCCTCAATAAAAGCATAAAACTAGCTAACATTTACTGAAGGCTCATTAGGTTGCAGGCTCATCCTATTGAGTAAGTAGTATTTTACTTCTGTTCCAAGTACACAGAGAATCTAAAAAGATTGCCAATGGTCTCCCAGATGGTAAATGGAAGAATCTGGGTTACAAACTCAGGGACTGGCTCCACCTTTACAAAACAATGAACAGCCAATGGCAATCTTTTCTTTCCTTAACGTGGTGTTCCTATGCAAACTGGGATCCCAGCACAGTCCAAGCTTTACCTATTTCCAAGTTCAGCTTCAGAAACATCTGGAACTCTGTTGTACTTGTAGGGTCATAAGAGTTGAATTGTTTGAAATTAAAGGTATCAGCCAGAAAAGATCTTCCTCTGGTAATAAGTTTAATTCTGTAGCCAGCACCAGCTGCAAAGTTTATAGAGCCCAGTACAGAATAAAAATATGAGGCACTTGTTCAAACAGAAAGAGCAAAGTGCTGTTAAAACATAGGATATCAAATGATTTTCTTCCTTTCTCTCTCGGCCTCTCTTGACCTGTGATGGAAGATTTTGTTTGCATTTAATATACTCCCTCATGGTGCAGGGACATTCCCAGGGTGAGTTCAGATTCCCAGGTACCTGGTGGCCTTGCCCTGCAAGGCTCCTGAGCCCACTGGCTGCTGGATTCCCACCTCCAGTCACTGAACCACAAGCTGTGAGCCTCATGGTGAGGAAGTCCATCTGCCCTTCCCACAGGCCCATCACACAGCCCTCCATGAATGAGGAGTCAATGAGTGAATGCATGGATGGACTGTTTCATGGGTCACTTTAAAAGAATGAGAGCGCTAAGAGAACTGGGGAGCCTCCAAGGGACACACCGTGACCCACACTGTGACCCAGGTACTTTTTTCGGTCTTGGCTTCTTCAGATCCATGAGGCCTCCAAAGACCACAGACCCTGGGACAACTTGAGGGTTCCAGTGACAGGTGGGAAGGTTACCAGACTGGATAAGCACCAGCAACAGTCACAGGTGTGGAGGTATAATGGAGGGATGGAGCCACAAGGCAGACAGGTGAAGTGTATTCACTGGAACTGCAGGTCTGAATGAAGTCAGGGAGGATGCCAGAAATACCAGAGAGCTCATATTTATACACAGAAGTGTTACTTCAATTCTGCCTGCCTCAGGTCCTCACTTATAACATGCAGAGTGGAGTAGAACAACCTTGTGCAATTATTGTGAGAATTAAATAAGTAAACACATGAAGAACGCTTGCAACAGTTCCTGCAATACAGCTAATGATATACATGGGTTAGATGTAGGTGTTTTTTTTTTCATTTATTCTTTATTATTTTCAACCAACTTGGAGGTATAGTCAATATTTAGCAACCTGGGGCTAGTTGAAGGATTTCAAGATGTCTGAGGGTTTGTAAGGCAAAATGTTGACAAAGTGTCTATCCTGTGCAAAGCAGAGTGACAAATGCTGTTGGCTATCCAAGGTAACATGGTATGTCCTTGCTCTCAAGGGAAGTCTAGTCTATGTCGAAGCAACAGTACTAGGAAGATGACGGAGTCGAACATGATGTATGGACAATGAGTGCTGATAGGAGATCAGGTGAAAGAAGCCAAGTAAGACCTCTGTGGGGGGTTGGGAAGAGGGTCCTTGTCTATAGGATAGGAGGTTCCTAATGTCAAAGGATATTTTTTAAAGGTAAAATTATAACTCTCTTTAAAACATTTCATGAACACATATCCAATATTTTATTTCAACTATTAATAAGGGAATTATTAAAATGTAAAAAACACAAAAACGTCCCAGAGAGGTTCCAAAGAACATCTATCTATATGCAATTAAGAATGCTGAACTAAATCTGCCAGTCGATGGGAAACTGGTCTCATCGTCTCTACGGGAAAGAAATTCACTGGAATTACTATTAGTTCTGTGTAACTTATGGAGTTATACATCAGCTCAAAGACCATGAAAGGCACAGCTCCTGTAGAATCAGATAACCTTGAGGAATGTGCCCCGCCTTCCATTGAAAGAATACCCAGTTGTGATGATTAGTTTTATGTGGCAGGTTGAGTGGGCCACCAGGCTCCCAGGCATTTGGTCAAGTGTTATTTTGTTGGATGCATCTGTGCAGGTGTTTCTGGATGAGATTAGCAATCGAATAGGAAGACTGAGTAAAGCAGATTGCCCCCCTGAGGTGGGTGGGCCTCATCTCATCAATTGAAGACCTGCATAGAACAAAAAGACTGAGTCAGATAAAACAGCCTATGATTTCAGGTTGTTGCCTGACTGCTTTGAGCTGAGTCATCACTCTTTCTGCTTCCATTCGCCAACTGAAATGTCAGCTCTTTGGCCCCCAGCTTGCTGGCTTTGAACTGGAGCTGCACTGTGGACTGACCTGTGTCTCCAGCTTGCCTGCTGACTGGGATCTTCTCATGTTCATAATTTCATGGTTCAGTTCCTTACTGTATTTGTATAACTTACGTTTTTCTGGAGAACCCTGACTAATACACACCGTAATCTTTTGAACCCATGTTAAAGCCTGACAATGTTTCCTGACCCCTGTGGATGGGCGGGGAGGTATGGAGGAGAGGAACCTATGACATCACCGTGGGCTCTGAGGGGAGAGGGGCATTCAGAGGTGTAGTTGGCTGCCATTGCCTCGACTTCTCTTTTAGGCAGTGGGCAGCTCCCGACCTCTGCTTTAGGGCTTTAGGATGTGAGAGCCAGCTCTTTCTGCTCAAGGGTCCAAACCGCCTCTGGTTAATGAACACATTAAGCTTTATCACTTATTTGCACCTTGCTCAAGGTCAAACAGGCTTGTGAGTTCTTTTATCGGAGTCATTTCCTACTTAATAAAAGCTGAAGGCAAGACAATGAAGTAGGGTTTGATGGGGGAGGGCAGTAGCTGCTTAGTATTTATCTACAAGGTTATAGGAAATTCTCTCACTTCATTTCTTGTGGATGTCACAGCCGCCCTACAAGGTTAGCAGCATTAATCCCCATTTCAGAGGAAGAAACTGAGATATGAAGTTATTTTCCCAGAGCAAAGCTTGGAGAGGCAGAGATTGGATTCTGGGTTTTGTACTCAGACAGGAGCCAGGAGAGGAAGGCTCTGTGTGTTGGCACTGAAGCTGGGCATGATGAGAAAAGGTGGCAGGTGCTGAAGACTCTCCTCTGGCCGTGGCTTTGGTGCCAGGACACTGGGTGGCTCACATCTAAGTGTGACTTTATCACTGGGGTGCAGAGGGACCAGTGGGTCGATCTGAAGGCCCAAGAACTACATTGCTGCTTCCAGCTGCAGGGCAAGTTGCTTCACTTCTGTTTCCTTATCCATGGACTACAGGTTTGGGCAAGAATACTTCCCAAGTCTCTCTCCACAATGGTGATATGTGACTCTAAGATACTAGGAAGGTATTTAGAATAGTCATGTGCAAGTATGACCTGCTTGTTACAAGCACTGAGGAAAGTTTTCCTTTTTTAATGTAAAATAAAAAGTTACAGCCCAAGAGAAACTAAATTCATATGTAGGTAACTTTGCCAAGTATCTCTGCCTGGTTCAAAGCAATCTTCTTGCATCGACTCCCTGCTCCGGTTAATAAACATCGAATATCCTTATGATTTTAGGTTGTAATTGGTAGTAAAGCTATGTAAGGGCATTTTTGACATTGCTCCTCTGTATGACGGAGGTAAAGAGGCTGTGCCCTTGCTCCCTGGGGTTATTGCCTGTCCAGCTGTCTCCTCTCTGACCTGTGGGCAGCCCTGGTGTCACTAGCCTGCCTTTGCCCTCACTGCAGTTTTGCTCAGACTTTTCACCTTCAATGTTGATTACAAAACTCAGCTGGAGGCTCTCAATGCAAGCCTGCAGCTGAGCATAAAATGAAAGGAAAGTCAGCCAGCAGATGAGGTAAGTGCTTGAGAAACCCAGGTCTGGATCGGGGCTGGGTAATTACCACATTTTCAGGAGTAAACCCTCCAACCAGGCCAGACCAATGCCACAGCATGTATGTTCCAGCCTCCCACCCCCACCTCTTAATTAGCACTGGCTCTCTCTCCATTCCCTGACTCTACTGCTTAGCACATTGAAGCAGGATGGGCAGTGAATGTATCAATTGATTACACCAAAGCTCCAAAGAAATCTAAAGCCTTCTCCTAAACCATGGCATACTCAGGGGATTTTATCTAAGAATCCCCAGCAATTGACAAATGTTATTAGTCATATAAAGTGATCACAATATCCAACAAGAAACTGGAGGTTGTTTTGTTCACTCTATAAATATTTTAGGAGCTCCTACTGTGTGCCATCACTATTTCAATCACAGGTAATACAAAAGCGAAAGCCCCTGGGCTCCTGGAACTTGCATTCTACTGACTAGAGACAATAAGCAAATAAGTATCTGATGTGAAGAAATATGCAGAGAAATAAAGCAGGGAAAAGGAAAAGGGATGAAGGGTGATGGAAGAATGGTCTTTAAATAGGATGTTGTGGAAGGCCTCTCTGATTAGGTGACTTTTCAGAAAAGATCTCAATGAAGTAAAAGAACAAATGTCCATATCTGGGGAAGAGTTTCCAGACAGAGAGCAAAGACCCTGAGGCTTATGAGTGCTAGCAGGTGGTGAAGCAGCCTGAAGAGAACTATAGTTGGACTGAAGTGGTCAAGAGGAGGGTAGGAGGAAATGAGTCCGGAGATCTGAAGAGGGGAGGGGAGGAAGTGTAGGTCAAAGTAACGTTTGTGGACCATAGCAAGGATGTTAGTTTACCCCTGAGTGAGGGGGAAAGCCACTGGTGTTTATGGGACAAAGGGGTGACATTCTCTGGCTTACATTTTTACTAGTAAAAGATCCTTTGCTGTGAGAAAAATAGAATTAAGAGGGGAGCAAGGATAGAAGAGGAGAGACAATTAGTAGGCTATTGCAGTTGTCTAGGTAGAGCGTCACAAACATGAATATGTAAATGAACTACCTAGGGATCAGATAAAATGCAAGTCCAGTTCATTGTCTCAGGTGAGACTGGGATCTCACATTTCCAACAAGTGCGCAGGTGAGCTGGTGCTGCTGCTCCACACACCACACTTTGAATGGCAAGGGCTCGAGTGCTATAGACTAGTGGCTTGCAATAGGTAGTGGTGAAATTGATGAGATATCTTCAGGTTCTAAATATACTTTGATAGAAGAGCTTAAGGATTAGTTTCTTAATATATTTTCTTGATTTTTTACAGAGAGGAAGGGAGAGGGATAGAGAGAGAGAAACATCGATGAGAGAGAAACATTGATCAGCTGCCTCCTGCACACCTCCTATTGGGGAATGTGCCCACAACCCAGGTACATGCCCTTGCCGGAATCGAACCTGGAACCCTTCAGTCCACAGGCCAACACTCTATCCACTGAGCCAAACCGGTTAGGATGAGCCTAAGGATTATTGATGAATTGGAGGTAAGGCGTGAGAGGAGTTAATGATGTTTTTAGACCAAACACTGAAAACACAGAGGTACCAGTTATGGAGATGGGAGAAGTCAAGAAGAATCGGTTTAGGGTAAAAAAAAAAAAAAATCTAAGGATGGGTCCTCATTAGCAAGGAAGCTGTCAGCTCGAGTCTACTCCCAGTTTGGCCCCTGGATGGAAGAGCCAAGTCATTACATGTCAAATTCAATTTTTCTGCCTTAAGAATGAATGTCCCACGTAAGACTAGATATAGTGTAGAACATCCCCAAGGCAGGGGCTTTGACTTTCTGTACGCTGCTAGTTTAAAGTCATCTACTCTTCCTTCAGCGTCTAGACTGGATGGTTAGTGCTACTACTCTTTGTAACGATACATATCTTTCATTAAACTACATTTCTAACTTTTTCATTAAAAAAATCAAGAGTTTAATTTGGGATTTATTAAGTTAGAGATGTCTGCTAGAAATCTCAGTGAAGATCTTGAGTAAACATTTGGGAATATAATTCCAGAATTCAGAGGTAAAGTCTGGGCTTGAGATACGAACTTAAGATTCAGCGGGGCCCTGGCCAGATAGCCCAGGTGATCAGTGCATCGTCCTGGTTTGCTTAGGTTGCAGGTTTGATCCTTGGTTAGGGTACATACAAGAAACAACCACTGAATATGTAAATAAGTGCAACAACAAATCAATGTTTCTGTCTCTCTCCCATTTCCTCTATTTCTAAGAATCAATAGATTTTTTAAATAAAAAAAAAAAAAGAATCACCAGCTTGTAGTTCACATTTAGTACCCTGGGGCTGGAAAAGATCTCAGAGGGCATGAATGTAGATAGAAGAGAACAGTGAGGACCGCGCCTTGGGGAGCTCCAATATTTGGAATTTGGGAAGATGAGGAGGCTCCAGCAGGTGTCTGAGAAGTAACGGTCAGTGAGAAACATCAGGAGGTGAGAGTGCATTCTGGAAGTAAAGTGAACAAAGTGTTTCAAGAAGGAGTCTCATCACCTCCCACCAGTACCGCTGGTAGATCAAGAAATAAGGACTGAGGACACCACATTGGATTTGGCAACATGGAAACCACCCTTGGCCTTGATGAGAGCAGTGTCAGTGGAGTGGTAGGGGAAAGAGCCTGATTGCCATTGGTTCAGGAGAGAATGGAAAGGTTAGGAGTATAGGGAGAATATACAGAATTCTTTAAAGCAGTTTTGCTATAAAGCGGAACCAAGAAATTGGGCAGCAGTTGGGGAGAGATTAGGGGGAGGATAAAGAGAAAACCAGTATACTTCATAAGATGGGGGCAATATTAGAAATGACATCCTGAATTAGGTGAGAGGCATGTGCTCTTCCATCATAGTATCAGAAGAGAGGCAAAGGGTGTCCCTACAAATGCAGTGCATGGTAAATTTGCTCATGGGAACATGTAGAAGTTCTGCTCTAATTCTTTCTGTTTCTTTAAAAAATACGAAGCTGAGAATGAGCTATGGTCAGGAAATGGGACGGACGCTCAGTAAAATAAAGTCACTGTTCCTGTAGGATTGCCATTGCATATGTGAGGCAAATTTGCAAATAGACTATTGCAGTAGGATGCGGAGGCTGCCGAAGGGAAGCACGGGATGCCATGGGATTACGTGGAGGCCCTCAAAAACCAGGGCACGTGGGGGAAAGTCCCCCGGCAACAGTGACATTGAACTCAATGGGCTGTGTTTGGGGCTGAGTGGGGGCACGGAGTTTCCGGAAGGGGGGACCTGCTGAGGCTGAGCAAGCTCAGCACTTCTGGAACCCAGCTGGTCCACCAAAGTCATGTTCCCACTGACAGTGAGAGAAGCCAGGGCTGTCTCCATGGGGGTGCATTCTGAACTGCAAAATGCACCCACAGAGGGGGATTGTAGGGGCAGAAGCCCAGCACAGCCTGCCTCTGTGTCCATGAGGCTGCCTGTTCCCCCAATGGGACACATGTTTCTAATTTGTCCACTCAGAGGGGAGCCTTTTGCTTTTTCTAATTGCCATGAAGTTGCCTCATAAGCCGGGAAAAACCCGCTGCATGTCATTAGCTCTTCATTGTACTTCAGAGTACTTCCTCTCAGAGTTGCAGTTTTACTGAATACTGCATAAAATAGGCAGCATACTAAGCTCTTTTCATCTGGGTAGCCAAGGTCTTAAGCCTACTGAACCTTGGGCTGGGGCTCTGCCTCTACAGCAGCTCAGGGTTTAAAATAGGGGGAAGCAAGGTCTTGAGTTGGAAATGGGAAGACAACCTGGCTGTCTGAGGCCTGAAGGCCATACCACCCTCGCTCGATTCCTGCCTGGTCTGCAGAATGGGGAGATGTGAGTTAGCAAGGGACCCCAGGCTGCAATACATTATGTTTCAGGCTCAAAGCAGCAAGGCCAGATCAAGCTTCCCCACTTGACCAGTGAAGACTGTGCAGTATCCTTCAGAGCTGGTAATGGACAAAGAGAGGGGGTGCTGAGCAGCCACCAGGAAGGATGACTTAAGAGGGCCAGCACTCCACTATAAATTTTGTGAGGTCAGGGACCAGGGAGTTGGCACACAGTAGGTACTCAATAAATGTCTGTTGAGTGAATGGGTAAGCAAATGAATGGCGTCTTCAGTGGATGACAAATGGTCACTAAATAGAAGGCCTGAACTTCCACATGACACAGAAGAAGGAAGGAATGTGAGGCGTGAGGCAGGAGGACAGGGGACTACTGCTCAGGGTGTGAAGTGTAAGGTTCCAGAAATTCTGACAGCCTGCTTACTGTCATTTTCATTACATGTACATTTCCTCTCCGGGTGATATTGCTGACAATACAGTTATTACACTGATAGCCAGCAAATAATTAAGTTGTTTAGAGCTTGAAAAATTTGTTCCTTTACTAATTAAACTTTATGTATCTAGCTGTTCACTGAACATTACCCTAACATTGCCCCATGAACATCACCACCTTGTGTACCGTAAGTATCATAAGATTGACATTAGTAGCTGCTAGGGAATATTTTATGATGTGTGCTATTAAACTCCCAAAACAGATGAACTGGAGACATAGCCCATAAAACAAATCCTATTGGACTTGCATTAAGCATTTAACATTCACAATTAAAATGATAATGTAATACCCTTTTGCACAACACATAAAACTTGACAAGCACTATGAGAACTCCATCTTTTTATCCACATCTGATATGCTAGCAAAATATACTGTAATGTATTCAGTGTGGCAGTTGAAAGTAAATAGATTTTACATTCCAGCTGTGGAGTACCCTGCAGCTGCAATCCTGGGACTATCCTAAAAACTTCAAAGATCAGTTTGTCAATATCACTTACAGAATCTCTGAGGATCTGCATGCATTTAGAGAGCTGACAGTCTACAGATACGGTATGAGAGTACTAATAGTCCTTTAAAGAAAAAAAAAGCGCCAAACAAAATATGCTGTATACTTGTAGATGTCAAGCAAATACTATAAAATAGAATAATATCTCTACAGATGTGTGAACAAATGACATGTATCTTCAGATCACACTGAGGAACAGCTATCTTCCTGCCTCTGCTGTTAGAAATGTATGCCATGCTAGCAGCTTTCTTCACCACAGTGACAGCGCCTGGGCTGGCTTGCTGGAAAGGCACTAACAAGGAAGGCTAGAGGGTGGCACAAATGCCCTCACCTGTCTGCAGCCCGAGCCCAACGCTCCCTTTAGGCAAAATAAAATTTAAAAATTCCTTAATTATTTTTTCCAACCCATCAAATTTTCTGTTCTGCATGATAAAAAACAATAATGAGGTGGTTACTATCATATGGTTGCGGTTACTAAGGAATTTGGAATCACTGAGTAATAGTGTGATTTATAAAACATAATGAGGAGTCACCAGAAACTGCTTGTAATATGTTTCCAGCCAAAGGTTGAGAATTAAAGAAGCTTCCTTGGAATGGGCCAACCCTGGAGAGCAGTAGCGTGACCGTCAGATGGTGGACGCCACACCGACTCCCGGGCAGCATGGCGAGGCTGGGGCCTAGCGGCTAACTTACCATCCTTGCCCACATTTCAGCTTCATTATCTACTCCCTGCAACCTCCAAAGGGGCCAGGCATTTCCTGAAAGCATGATTTGTTTCTCCAGTATCAGAAATGCAACTAGAGAATGGATTTAGGATGTATAATACAGCAGTTTGGGTTGGGAAGACTCTTATTTTCCTATTAAAAAATCATTTCTGAAATACAAACTAACATAAAAATGGATGATGCTTGGTAAATGCGGCATACTGCAATCTGGGAAACGGGACCTCCTGACTGCCTGCAGAGCACGGAGACTTCCCTCGGAGCATCCAGTACCTGTGTCCCTGCGCTGCAGAGAGTCCAGAATCATTTGGGGCAGCTGGAGTTTTAAAGTTCTAGCAGGAATAGCAACAATCACCAAAACCCAATCTCCCACAAGGGAGCAAGTGAAACTGAGGCTGCACATGAATCACCAGTTGGGACAGAAGAGAAGAGATCGAACGTTTATTGAGTTCTTACTGTGTGCCAGGGGCATTCTATATCTTTGTCTCATTTATCTCTCATAATGACTCTATGTGCTAGGTTTCATAATTCTCACTTTACAGATTGGGAAACTTAGCTAGGAAGTTACTCCCGCAGCTCAGTGAGCAGCTAGGTCTGAGGGTTCACCTGTTATCAGTTATCAGAAGGTGGTCCATTCGGCCACCCCCGTGTCAGCAGGGAAGAACACTCTTTGCGTATTTGGGGTGAGTGAGCACCTCCTCAGTGCCAGGTATTGTTAGACATCAAGTCTAAGCAACAGGGAAGGCTGAGTCCCTGAAGAAGACAAGAGGTTGCACAACTCTCACCGCAACTGGGAACCTCTGAGCAAGCCTCAGCTTTCTTCCTATAACTATAACCGTGTCCAAAGTCATCAAAGCATCATAGAAAGACAGCTGCCGTATAGGGAGTCTAATTTGTGTCAAGTATTGTTAGGTTCTTCAGAGAACCCAAAAGAAATAAGACTGTGAAAGAACAAATATATCCAAAGGTTGAACCACAGGACCACTTGGAATTTGCTACAGTACATCAAAAATAGTTTGGTATACCTTCTCCCATACCTGAATATGCAGCATATGAACATTCTCAAATTAGTCTACACCACCAGGACCTAACTTCACGCCCAGTGTGGAAGCTTGGGAAAGCCAGAGCCTCAAAAGTGGCCCCATGGAAAGCTTTTTGTCTACATAGCACAGAGGAAAGAAAACAGCTTCTGAAGTTACGGCAGCTACGGCCCAATCTCTGTTTTGGGCAGCAGATTTAGCTGATGCCTGATATTTTCAACACATTTCTCAACGATTTCTGGGTTTCTGCTCTGATTTCAAAGGGGAAAGTCATTTCACCTTTTCAATTTTGTTTATTCAACCAGGGGATTACTAGGCAACTTGACATTTACATTTTAACTGCTCATTGTGCGAACAATTCCCCCGTTGTTTTCCAGAATCACTGCAACTGCTTCGTTTCTAATCAATGTTTTTCCTCCAGGACTGTTTTCTCTTCCTATCTACTGAGAAACGATATTGGTTTCTCTCAAGAAGATTCTATTACCTCAAAGTCACCAAGGACAAACCAAAGCTATTCTTTTATGAAGCCTTTAAAAGTATTTTGATGACATTGTAATGGTTTCCTCTGACCAAAAGAAAGAGATGTGGCTGCGAAAGTGAAATAAATATAAGGCTGCACCTTAAAACAGTTGTGTCTCGGCAGCCCTGCTGGGCCAGAGCCACCGCACAGAGGAGTATTCTGTCAGCTGAGGAATGTCATTACCAGAAGACCCCCCCACACACACACACTCCTTAGCCTGGTTGGTTAACTGAAATGTCACTTACTTCCCCCCAAAATGATCAGCCAGGGAATCAGCAACAAGCAGTGTTGTATTTTTTTATTTTTTATTTTTTGTAGACAATGAGAAATGCCAGGAAGAAGGCCACTTACATACACAGCATTCCTGTGAGGCCTGAATCCACTCCCTCTCAGGCCCCCACCTGGCACAGGCACTTCCTGGCAGGCCTCCTGGACAGCAGCTGTTCAGCCACCTGGCAGCTGAGGGCTTAACCAGCAGCTACTTGTTTCCGTTACATCCAGAGGTGACAAGGACAAAAATTCCTAAGGGCCAAGTGCCAAAGTAGAAAGAAGAGAGAAAATGAGTCACAATTTGTGAGACAGCGAAGGCCTCCCTGGAACTCCAGAACTGTCCACACCTCCTGAAGGGCTCTGACTGTTGGTTATATGAGTTACTTGCTGGGGTTATAGAGTTGTCTTACCCCACCTGTCATATTTCAAACAACTTGTGGGTATAATGCTGTTTGATTAACAACTATGTGCTGACTTTTTCCTTGTGCCTATTCTGGGATAATGACTAAAGGAATAAGAAATAGTTCTCGTGCCAAAGAGTATCCAGGTGGATGAAGTCAACACCAGAAGCAAGTAAACCATCTAATCTAATAAAAGAGTAATATTGAAATTGACCATTTCTATGGGACGCCTAAGCCATGCCCACCAGCCAATCAGAGCGGCTGTATGCAAATTAACCCAGCCAAGATGGAGGCCGGCAGTCATGGAGCTGGAGTAAGCAGGAGGCTTCCGTTGCACCAGGAGTAAACTGTCTGCCCGCCGACCGGCTGGGCTTCTCTCGGCTCCAGGCAACATTGTTGCAACATAGTGCAATTATAGAAGCCTCAGAGCTGAAACAAACAGCTAGGTTCCATTGCACCAGCGATGGAGGAAACTGCCTGCCTAGAGTCTACTAAGGCAACATTCTTTCAATTATAGGAGCCACAGAGCTGAAGCCAACAGGAGACTTCATTACCTGCCTAGGCTTCAGCTTAAAGGAACAGTGTATCAATTATAGAAGATAAATAAACCCCAGAAACCTGCTTCTAGCCAGCCTTGCTGGGACGTTGAGTCAATGGGAGGTATGGGCAGCCTAAAAGCCTGAAAACAGCCCTCAGGCCTGCACCCAGGCTGGCCAGGTACCCCAGTAGGGATCCAAAACCTGAAGGGACTGTGGGCAGCCTGAAAGCCTGAAAATGGCCCTCAGGCCCACACTCAAGCTGGCCACACCCCAATGGGGTGAGGGATCCCACTGGGGGACTTGGCCAGCCTGCAAACAGCCATCAGCCCCTCACCCAGGCTGCCCAGGCATCCCAGTAGGGACCCAAAATCTGAAGGGACTGTGGGTAGCCTGAAAACACCCTTCAGCTCCTTACCCAGGCTGCCCAGGCACCCCAGTAGAGACCCAAAACATGAAGGGGCTGTGGGCAGCCTGAAAACACCCCTCAGCCTGTCACCCAGGCTGGCCACACCCCAATGGGGTGAGGGTCCACACTGGGGGGCTTGGCCAGCCTGCAAACAGCCATCAGCCCCTCACTCAGGCTGACCAAGCACGCCAGCAGGTGGACATCCCCAGAGGGGTCCCAGACTGCGAGAAGGCACAGACCAGGCTGAGGGACCTCCCAAGTGCACAAATTTTTGTGCACTGGGCCCCTAGTGTACTATAATAGCAATTGGGGCAAGTACGAAGTGCTTAGAATCAGAGGGGAGAACGGGAATATTTGTGCCTTGGACTCCAAGGGGTTTAAGCAATGAAGGGAAGGCTGCTTCCAGCAGAGTATGGAACCAAGGCTGTCCTGGGTTGAGAGGTAGGACAGCTGTGCCTTTATGTGAATGATGGGAGAGATTGAGTTTTTGTCTTAGCCACTGTGCAATCTTGCAGGACACTCAACAATTTGGTTTCCACTCTCTTACAAAATGGGAGCTTTTGTAGTCTTGTAATTCCCTTCAGCTAAAAATGTTATGTTTTCATAAAACGTTTTTATCTGTGTGGTATGTACAGTGGTATGACACTGTGTGGCCAGTAAAGGTGTGAATATAGTCTGAAAAGGGTCGCAGTGTCACGTAGGAGTCCTTCCCTCACCTTTTCCCTAGTGATAGTAATGGCTACTGAAACCTTCCAGTGAGACAGGGATTACACTAATGTTCACTCCCATGAACACCTTTGATTCTCTGATGGGACTACGGGAAACGCTCTATGACTATAATCTCCAACTTGCCAATGAAGGCACAGAGCCCTGGATAGGTCAGTTCACTTGCCCAAGGTCACACAGCCACTGAGTGGCAGAGCTGGGTTGGAGATGGAGGCTGTCAGAGCCCAGAGCCTCTGTTCTTGCCCATCACTGCCCTTGGCTTCCCCGGGTTCACCATAAGCAGCCATGGGTGCATGCTAATTCCCTGCATAATAAGAAGAGAAAGTAAGAAGAAAGTAAGCTATAGGGTGCCTCAAACACTTTATAGGAGCTAGAATAAGGAACTAAAGAAAAGACAGAATCAGAGATCAGAAGATTGCTGAAGGGCGTGAAGTTTTATTACCAGGAACATGAATTGGTGAAGCAGTCCTGGAACTGCAATATGGCTTCAGATCTCAATTTGGAAGAGCCACCTTGGTAGTGATATGAAAGACACTCCACATCACATGTCATTAGGGAACTGCAAATTAAAACAACAATGAGACAATGCTACTCACCTATTAGAATGGTGAACATCCAAAACACTAACAACACCAAATGCTGGTGAGTAGAGTAACAGGAATTCTCATTCATTGCTGGTGGAAAAGGAAGATTGTACAGCCACTTTGGGAGAGAGTTTGGCAATCTCTTACAAAGCTAAACAAAGTTTTACCATAAAATACAGCCGCTGTGCTTATAGGTATTTATTCAATTGAGTTGAAAAAAATCATATCACACAAAAACCTGAACTAAAAATTAGGAGAAACCAAGATGTTCGTCCATGGGCGAATGGGTAAATAAACTGTGGTATATCTACACAATGGAATAACTTGCACAGTCTGATAAACAATATTGAGAAAACGGAAGGGACTTGATCTAAGTGGAGGTGCTTAACCTGGGCTGCCCATCAGAATGACCCGAGAAGCTTTACAGAAAGTACTGATGCCTGAGGTTCACCTCCAGAATGCAATTCATCTGGATTTTAATACTCCTGCTGCCTTGCTGGTGCCAATTGCAGGTGGTGCCAATTGCAGCTAAGTTTGAGAACCCTGGGACAGAAAGCACTAGGAGCTTGTTCTAGTCCACCTCTTCTTGGCCCCCAGGGGTGAGAGATGGCTGCCCATGGAGGTGACTCAGCCCAGTTCCAGGACATAGGCAGTGGTCGGGTGAAGAGGGTCTGCCCCAGGCTGAGGCAGGAAATGAGACCCCTCATGCTAAGGTGAGTACCTAAAAGGGCAAACCCAAGGGTACTAGGGAGATAACATTTTCTACATTTAAAAATACTAAAGAAAGCTTTTGCCTATCATAAGTGGCAAAACGCAGCCTGACCCTCAGATCTGTGCCATTTGAAAGCCCATGCTCCCTCTCAGAGCCCCAAGGGAAGCAGAGTTTGGTCAGTGTTAGGCTATCTGAGCATTGGATATAACACCTGACAGTATGCAGCAGGGAACCTACAGGTTTACAGGGTTTGTTTTCAAAATAGAAGGCTGGTGCATGAATTCATGCACAGGTGGGGTCCTTCAGCCTGGCCAGCAATTGAGGCCTATTGGGGGCGGGGGGAGGGGTGGCAGCCAGTTGGGGGAGGCACCATGGGAGGTGAGCCAGCTGGGTGGTGGGGAGGGGCCATGGGAGGTTGGCTGTGGAAGCACACTGACCAGCAGGGGGCAGCTCCTGCATTTAACGTCTGTCCCCTGGTGGTCAGTGCACATCATAGCAACTGTTCAACTGTTCAACTGTTTGTTCTGGTCATTCCGGTTGTTCAGTCGTAATGGTTGGTTAGGCTTTTATATATATAGATATCTGACAAGCTCTTCCATCTGCAGACTGCATTCACTTTAGAAAACACAGGGATGGTTGCAGATATTTGTTGTGTGTGAAACAAGACCTGTAGTCAAGACTGTTTAGGAGAGGAATAATCTCATTCTAGGGGTTTTGTTTGTTTTGTTTTGTGTTTTTTTTTTTTTTTAATCAAAGACAGGAAACTAAATTCAGCTATTTGGGCAGCACTGTTCTAGTAATGCTCTCCAAGAAGCAGAGAACAAAATCAAGGAGGAAAATCTGTAAGTCATTGTTTCATATTGTCTGAATTCGAACCCAGCATTAAGCTCAGGGACACTGCGGTGGCATCTGTCTCCTAAACAGCAGAGGGACAAACTACACCACACACACCATCCTCCCTAACAAAGAAATCCTGAGGCTAACCTGCTCACCGGCACTAGAATGAGGCTCATCACCATGTAGTCTCAGGAGCTGAAAGCAATTGTATTTGGTGGGAAATGAGGCAGAATATTCACCATCTGGGTGTGGGGAACATTGGAACAATGCAGTTCCCTCCAGAAAGAGTCCCAATCCTTCCGTAAAGAAGAGCAAACTCACCTCACAGTCTGACAGACAATATTGTGCAGACCGAGGAGACTAGATGTAAGTAGAGATGCTCAATCTTGGCTGCACATCATCGTAACCTGAGATTTAAAAAGTACGGATGCCTGACTTTCATTCCAATGGCCTCCATTATCTGCCGTGTTCAACTGAAGCCGCACCTGTCACTGCGCAGCTAGGAGTCACAGTGACTATAAAAGTTGGGAGCGAAATAGGCATGATCTGCCAGTCTGCCAGACAGGTGAACTGACTGGTCTCTGAGGGAAATGTGCTGCCTCATCCTTTCCATCAATGCCCATTAGCAAATAATGGACAGAGCAGCACTTTAAAGAACAGCTTTCTCCTAGGGAGCAAAGAATGGATGGAAACTGCAAAGGAAGGTGTGTAGTGAGATAGAGTTGGAAGAGAACATTGGCTGCACTAAACTAAAGCACTGCGAAGAAACATCGGAAGGGCACTGCCTCTGTTTGAGGGGGCTCGTGGTTTATGAGAGGTGACGGACATTGACACACACCATACCCACCTAGTGCTTAAAGTACTCCAGGCTGATATGTGAAAGTCTTCCCGGTGAGCAGGTGCCAGAGCTAGGTCAGGGGAGGAGCCAGGCAGGAAGAAAGCAAAGGAAATGCTCTGAGCTAGGCGACAGTGGGAACAGGGCAGACATGGAGTGAAGAAAGATCTGGTAGGTGTTTCCAGAAGTCCTAACAGATTCTCCAGTTCTGTTATGCACATGTCACTACTTGATCATCACTTGTGTGCAGAGTAATGCCCAGAGACTTTAGGACCAAGGTTGGGAACCACGTGCTCCCTCTTCTCACTGTTCCCCACCAACTCCTTCCATCCTCCATGGACAGCACCCCTGAGGTGCACCCTTTCCTTCTCCTCCATGCTGGGAGAGCTGCACACCCTATGGCTGGCACTGGGGACACAAAGTACACTCTCATCAGCACTTCAGAAGTTAGCACGCTGTCACCAAGTCCATCTGGAGTGGAATTTTTAAAGCATTCTTCTCTTTATCTTTTCTACTATGGAGTAGAAAGGACAAAATTGAGGCCCGACAGTCCCAGGTTTCAGTTTCTCCTACACCACCTGTCAACTGGGCAACCTGGTCCTCTGACTGTTCCAAGGCAGTGTGTGAGGGTGGCCCTGAGCAGAGCTCTCAGGGAGGGCACTCTAACTCAGAGCTTGCCCTCCATTCCCTTCCTTTTGCTTCTCTCCAAGCCAGAACCCATTCTAAGATGCCCTCGTCACTGTGCAACAAAGGTCTCCTGGGTCTAATTTCCAACTGAGATTCATGCCAGGCAGTGCAGCCTCAGTGACCTCACTCACAGGAATTGTTCCAGATGGGCCCCTTCTCCTCAACACAATGCACCCCCTACATTCTTTAAAGTCCTTCAGCTGAAACGTGCCTCCCTGGGAACATGTGTTCTTATTGAGCTGCATGTGCTCTCTTGATTCCAATCCCAATCTGAAGCAAATCATCCCACTTTATTCTCTCTACTTTTTCTCAGAGTTCCTTCCTTTCCCAGATCTTGCCCTTTCCCCATTCACTTTCCCTAACTGGCATGAGCATTATCTCTTTATATACTCTCCTCCCTCTCCTATGCATGCTCCCTTCTCTCCTGACCGAAACACCATAACTGTCCTTCCCTAGGGCCCTGGTGTGCTCAAGCTCCTTCCTTAGCCATGAGAGGGAAGAGGTCGAGGCAGGCCTGCATGGAAGAAGACAAAAGAACAACTTCTCAGTGGTTTACCCATCCTTAGTTCTGGTGGAATATCTGCTCCTCCACCAGCAGATAAGACAAGAAAATCAATCTAGACAAGTTAAACAAAGTAATTGATTTTTGTTGAATTCTCTTTATCCTTGGTCTTACTATATCATCTATTCTTAAAAGATTTTGCCATTTTATGTCAAAAGATTTAGTGAGTTTGGGTTAATTACTTGGGCCTGGGTAATTTCTTTTGCAGTAAAGATAGTAACATTTAACATAGTGAATCAAAATAATCTTAATGCTCTTCACTTGGCAGCTACAGGGCCATCGTCATGATCTATGCACTTTCCATGTAGGTAAATAATGATGAGAAAACATTAGGAGCATAGCTGGTAGCAATAATTTCAAGTGCTTATTCTCAAGCAATTTTTCACAAGGAATATTCAATTAGATTTCCAAAGGAAATGAGCAAATGGCATTCGTAGTATTCAAAACTAAAGGCATTGCACAATACTTTACTTCTTAATATTTTTCAAATCACTTTATCTCTATCTTTTTAAGGAGGGAATATGAAAATCCCTCCCACCCCCCAAAATAGGGCATAGCACAGAAAGAACCCATCCATATGTTTCCTTCTATCAGATTTCATGATCTCCCAGGAGGCAATGACTTAGTGGCAGGCTACTAGCCTTCCATGCATTTCTCCTGTGCCCAGCTCAAACTGCTTCTCCACGTTCCTGAGCCTCCAACAGAACTAATTTCTTGAATCTTTTTTTTCCTTCTTGCCCTTTACTTCAGCCTCATCTTGTTCTCATCTTTCCATGCCATCCAAACCTGCTCATGAACTCACATCAGCAGCACTTAACCTACCAAAAACACTGAGTATAATTCAGGCTACGATGGTGATTTCATTCCTCAGACTTTGATATAGCTATTGTCTTATTTTTGGTGCCCCCAGAAGCCCACCCTAAGCCCACCGTTAGAGTACGAGTAGTTCATCTGGGAGATGATTCCACAGAATTCCATAGAGGAATGGCGTAGAAAAGAAAAAGAGGCAAGTAAAGGTTCATTATCAAGCAAATAGTTATTGTAAGTCCACAGTCACAGATATGATAACTATGTATGTGGATCCCAGAGTACCCCCAAAGGAGTTATATCTGAGGGGTGAAGGAGCTGAGGTATTTATACAATAATTCTCACCAACTATGTAGCCACTTATTGTTAATTCCCAACATTTCCAGCCTTTTTGTGGAGGTGGAAAGTGGATTCCTTTAGCTACAGAGGATCTCCAGGCAATGAAATCCAGATGCTTGCAGCTGGAGGTCCAGCAAATCCACACTGAAATTGTAAGGACAGGGACATGGGCAGGCATGGCAGGGTCTGCTAGAGCCACTGTATGCTTACTTGCCTAGCTAATGATGGCAAAAGTGTTTCATCTGGAGTGTTAAATCAAGTCAGTGACTAGTGGCTTTGTTCAGAAAGACTCTGCAGCTGTGTTAAAGATCAGCAGGAGATTGAACCTGTGGTTGACCAGAGATCTCTGACCAGAGAGAGTTGGACCAAGACTGATGATATCTTGCCTAGTGTTTGTTGACCTGAATCCTGCAATTGATCCTGAAATGGTGAGCAGAATCAAGTCCCATGAGAACTACCAAAAAACAAAAATGCCAAAGGGGAAGGGAATCAGGACTCTGTTGAAAGAAACCTCCTCTCCCCCTCAAATCGAAGTTCCTGCTGTTCTTCTTCTTCTTTTTTTTTTTTTTTTAGATGAGAGAGAAACATTGATTGGCTGCCGCCCCTACTGGGGATGTGCCGCAACCAAGGTACATGCCCTTGACCAGAATGGAACCTGGGACCTTTGAGTCCACAGGCCGACGCTCTATCCACTGAGCCAAACCGGTCAGGGTGACACACGTTCTTCTTAGTGCCAGTATTACTTTTATTGAGTTTTTTATATTATCTGGGCTTTTGTTGTTATGTCTGAGCAGAAGTGGGAAAACTCACCTGAGGGAGAAAGAAAATGAATTAGCTTGAGTAATGGCAAATTTTAGATAAATATTGAATATTTTATGTGATTTCTAAAAGTTTAAACCTACATTTCTCCTATTGAATATTAAATAATGCTGTTACTTAAAAAGTTCCTTCAAATATGTGTTATATGCTCTTTGGAAAATATAAAGATGAATGAAGTATAGTCCAGGCCCTCAAAAGTTCCATAACCCAGGGAAAGGGTGATACCCATCCTATGAGGACAGCCTGAGAGAGCTGGTAAGAGCACAGAATCTCTGGGCCTCTGTCTTGACCCTGACACTTACCACCCAGGGGACCTGAAGATGTTTATTTAATCGCTTTATGGTTTGGTATCTGCATTGCTGCCTACCTCGAGGGATTGTTTCAGAAATTGCATCCAGTAATACCTGTAAAGTCAGAATAGTGTCTGATGCATTGTCAATACATGTTCACTCTGCTGCTCCTATGAAAGCACAGATGAGGAATATTGCATTTCCTATTGTGGAGAATTGGGAAGACTCAAACAAGGAGCTGGTACTTGAACTGGGCACTGGTGGCTGAATGGGATTTCACCAATGGAAAGGGAAAGAAAGCTTCTCCTGGCAAAATAAAGCCACTGCAGAGGGCAGAGGAGGGAAGCAGGAAGTCCAGGGAACAGCCACCACTGACTGCCATGCAGAGAGAGTACAGCATGTCATACTTTCTTTGTCTGCCAAGCAATGAACATGATCAAAACTGTCTTATTAAAATATACTCTGAAAAAGAATCTATAAGTATATATGAATTGCTATAAAATTACCTCACCTCTTTCTCTCTAGTTTGCTAAATAAGCATTGAATGTAAAATAAAAACATTCCAACTCAAATGTCCTGAGTGACTTAGCCCAGTGCGAATCCATGCAGCAGCAATGCAGGCAGCCATCCATAGTATCTCAGACACGCTGGGCACCACTCTGGACCCAGCTGCTCTGGGAGGCCAGTCGCAGCGTGGAGCTCATACAGCCAGATGGGGCAAAATGCCACCTGAGAGCTAGGACTCCAGATACCTTTTGTCTGAAAATGTGCAGAAAAGTCAGCAGCTTCCACTAAAGCAGCTCCAGGAAGCCAGCTAAACCGACCCCTTTGAGTCTGATTAATAAATTGATGTTTGCACCAACTTTGAATACATTAAGTCCAGGAAAATAAAAGTTTTGCTGAAATTTAACTTTGCATAGCACAGCTTGCAGGGGGCATCTGAAGGACAAGGTGAGGTACAGGAAGCAGGGATTTACAAAATATGTTAATTCCACAGAAAGATTTGTCTGCTGTCCTAAGCTAAAATAAGTAATAATGGCAGAATTATATACTGCTCTGTTCCAGCTGAAAGAATCCTTTGACATGGTCTAATTCAGTTCCTGTGTTGTCACATGGGGGAATTGGGGACCCTGAGGGAAGCAATTCAGCTCCCATCTCACAGCAGCTATTGGCAGATCCAGGACTAGGGTCTGATAGGTTAATATGGGGAATAAATTGCTCTTTAACCTAATTAAACAACACTGAGAGATAACACACAGACTTCATGATTGTTCCTACAAAATTACAGACCAGCACTGGCAACTGGAAAATACTGCAAGCCACTTAAGTGATGTTGTTTTCAGGAAGCCACAATGAAAAAAGGAAAAAAAAACAGGTAAAATTAATTTTAGTATTATATTCTACACTTCATTAACTCACTATGTCTAAGATGTTACTTAAATATATAATCAATCTAAAAATACTGAGATATTTTACACACTTTTTGTGCTAAGTCTTTGAAGTCGAGAGTATGTTACACATATGGCACATTTCAATATGGATGAGCTACATCTCAACTGCCCACTAGCCACCTGTGGCTGGTGGTGCCACCATGGACAGCACAGGTAGAGACAATGTAGTTTCAGCTATTCCCTGTGAGCGGTTTAGAGATAGTTATTAATCTCTTCACTGAATATATGAAGGGCTCCTACTTTGTGCTTCTCTCTGGATATGAAACAAATACACATTTCTTGTTTTCAGGGACCTAAGTGTTCAGTTCAGGAACCCAACAATAAAAAATAAATAAATAAATAAATAAATATATATATATATATATATATATATATATATATATATATATATATATGTAAATATGTAATACGCAAATTGACCTTCACTCTGTTACACCTAAGCCATGCCCACCAGCCAAGCCACACCCACCAGCCAATCAGAGCGACTGTATGCAAATTAACCCAGCCAAGATGACAGCTGGCAGTCACAGAGCTAGAGCAAACAAGAGGCTTCTGTTGCACCAGCAATGGAGGAAACTGCCTGCCTAGGCTGGCTGGGCCTCTGCTCAACACAACAATGTTTCAATTATAGAAGCCATGAAGCTGAAGCAAACAGGAGGCTTTGTTGCCTGCCTAGGCTTCTGCTCAAGGTAACAAAGTTTGAATTACAGAAGATAAATAAACCCCAGAAACCTGATTCCAGCCAGCCTTGCTGGGACATTGGGTCAATGGGAGCTATGGGCAGCCTGATAACGGCCCTCAGCCCCTCACCCAGGCTGGTCAGGCATCCCAGTAGGGACCTGAACCCTAAAAACAGCCCTCAGCCCCTCACCCAGGCTGGCCATACCCCCATGGGGTGAGGGTCCTTACTGTGGGGCTTGGCCAGCCTGCAAACAGCCATCAGCTCCCTCACCTAGGCTGGCCAGGCATGCCAACAAGTGGACATCCCCCAAGGGGTCCCAGACTGCCAGAGGGCACAGGCTGGGCTGAGGGACCTCCCTGAGTGCACAAGTTTTTGTGCACCGGGCCCCTAGATCTAATATATAAAGAACCAGGGTCCATCAAGACCTAAATGTCCGGACAGACAACTGAACACCAGACTAGGGTCCCAGTCAATGCAGCGCCTTATCTTGTACCATTTGA
The DNA here is from genome assembly GCA_004026665.1 of Murina feae. Lineage (NCBI taxonomy): Eukaryota > Metazoa > Chordata > Mammalia > Chiroptera > Vespertilionidae > Murina > Murina feae. The sequence goes on from PVJC01003202.1 coordinate 42,220, forward strand.
GAGTGGGAGGGAGCTGTGCGAATGGAGTCATGCTACCATTGGGCTGGGCTCTGGGTCCCTTCCCCACCTGCAGGCTCTGGGGAACCAGAGCCAAGATGTGATCTGGGAATATTGGTTTCTCCCCCTACCCGCAGGCTCAGGGAACCGAAGCTGTGCTGCAATGGGACTAGACCCTACCTGAGAGGTCCTGGATTGTGAGGTCATGTAGGCTGAGCTGATAGACACCATCCCCCTCCCGTGAGTGTACAAATTTTTTTTCATGCACCAGGCCTCTAGTACACACACACACACACACACAAACACACACAAATGTGTGCATATATGTGTGCACATATATAGAAGTACTTTTGAATTGAGGGTGATAAATGAGCATGGTGCTGTTAAACAATGAACAAGCAGGGAAGGTGTCCCTTTATTTAGATCATAAAGTCTTGGATCACTGCCCCAAGGATGTGACAGCTAAGCCCCAACCTGAGGGAGAAGAAGCTCATCATTTGAAGAACCTTCCAGGGAGAGAAGTATTCCAGCTTGAACTAAGGACCTTCAAGAAAGAACCAGAAAAAGACCAATGTGGCTGGAGTGAAGTGACAGGGGAGTGCTGGTGTTTTCTCCTAGGCTTGTTCACATGTTAGAGACAAGGATTCTGTATTATGGATTGTTCATTATTCTGCTGAAAATAGGAAATAGTTATGCCTTAATAGAAGTGTGAGGTCTGATTAGGAAGAGCAGGACAATGGCACAAGGCCCTGGACAATTCCAAAGGAGAAAGAAGAGCCTGATCCAGTCCAAGGCTAAAGCTATCCTTAAATGCATGGAGAATCTGAACATAAATGAGGTGACCATCAATCCTGTGGTACTATATTGGGGCATGCCACCTCTCTCTATTAGAGCCCCATTATTCAGCACTGAATTAAAACACCAGGGAAGTAATGCCTTAGGATTACCTAGGAAAGCACTCCCCTTGATCTTTGTTCCTATTAGTCTAGAATTCTCTCATCTCAGGACCAGGAAAAGCTGAAACCAAATTTCTAGGGCAGCCACTTATCATTAGAAACAATCACAATGAAGTCATTTCAGAGAAATGCATTGTCTTACCCTCCAGAGGAAAAAAAATCTCACATTTTCCTTGAATAATGGCTTCTAGTAGTTGAAACCTTTTCCAGGAAACCACCTTTGTCTGATTACACCCTCCCATCTGAGTTTAGCAGCACTACTGAGTGCGTTAAAGGGGTACAGGCGTGGGCCGGCACAAGGGCCGCAGTGTAAGCCTCTGTGCTTGTTCTCAGCGGAAACAGTGAAAATGCATATTGTGACTCTCACTTTCTCTAGAGAAATGTTCACATTTTCTCTCTCTCTCTCTCTCTTTTTAAGCGCTTCTTATGACTCTCTGTGGAATTGTCTAATTGTCCTTATGTTCTCCTTCTTCAGCCATGAAGAGCAGAACAAGTTGCTGGAGATTCCCATCAACAGAGACAAATCACTGGAAGGTGAACTGACTTCACTACTGAACAACACAAAAGAGATGTGCATTCAAAATAGTCCCTGTCGCCTCCTAGGCACTAAAATGTCTCTTAGGATGAAATATACATTAGGCTATGATCAGGTATAGGACTTAAGTTTGACTCAGTCCATCAGGTTACCCAGCAGGACTCCAGAAGATGGGGGTAGTGAGCTAAAATGGCAGGTAAGTTTTCATAAGGGAAGATGGGGGAGATGGGTAAAGGAAGAAAAGGGAATGCTAAGAGAGGATGCAAGGCCTCCAGCAGAGCTGAAGGGTGGAGGTGGGGGTGGGGGTGGGGATGGGGTGGCAGGCCTGTGAAGAATACAGAATGGGGTATTTAGGAAGCATGATGAAGGCTCGAAGAATCTAAGGCAAGTTCTAAAAACGGAGCCAGAAGTCTGCAACTTTTTACAGAGTTAAGACAAACTTCATCCACTTCACAGTTTTTCCTAAGGCCAGCCTGCTGGAAGTGCAAACTCTCTTGATGTCTGAGATGGCGCCTTGTTTGCATCAATGCATTGCTCCTCCATTATTCCACAGGTACTCACGAGTGTTCACTGTGTGCAAGGCACCATCAAATGCTGGGGATATTACCATGTCTTGATCTACACTTTTGAATGTATCTGGTTAATTTAGACCATCCTTCAATATGCCTTATCTTGTACCATTTTGGTTTCCATTCACTTAGCTAACTCCTGCTTTCTATGTTGTATGATCCTGTTTTGGTGTCTCAATACTCTTTTTTTATGATGGATTTGAAAACCAAACATGATATTAAAAGCTTGGATTTATTTAGCATCTATTATCAGCTTCTTCATCTAATCTAAACGATGGGGAATTAACCCCTTGCTTTTCTTGTGCTGCTTATCAGAATGGTGATCAATAAGGTGATCCTTCAAATTGAATGGTCCTCTGAGAACACAAAACATACTCGGGAGCCAGGCAGCAAGGCAAATATTTTTACTTCATCTGGAAGCATGTGCACACTGAGCAGGTGGTCTTCTTGGCTTTATAATCCCTGCACACATGACCTGTCCCTCACTCTTGATTGTTGCTCAGTCACACAGTCTTTCGTGATTGGCTAATTCAAAGGGAGGGGTTGGCCTTTGCCATTTCAAGATGACAGCCCCCAGGGGAGCTGCAAGCCATGCGGAAAACAAGGCAACGGTCTAAACCGTTTTTTGACAGAAAAGATGACTTGTTTATTCTCACAAAGAAGAAGCAGGGACTAACATTAATTTAACATCTCCCACTGTGCCAAGCATTTTACTTGTAATATTTTATTTGTATCTTATAACAACTTTATTAATTTTATTTTATAGCTGGAGAAACTGAAGTTCAGAGAGCTAAGTAACTTACTTAAGTATGGACAGCTGAAAAGGAGAAGAGTCAAAACTGGACCCAGATCTTCCTAACCCACCAAGCCAAGCTTTTCCCACCAATGTACAGGAGTTTTCTGCTAATTTCAAAACATGGTGGTTAGGGGAAGATGGCTGCCGATGAGAAGGCAGACTGCAAGATAGTGTGTGAGTGAGAGAATGAAAGGAGAGGGTGTGAATGCATGGGAGAGTGTAAATTTGTGGGTGAGTGATAGCTATACTCCAGGGGACTGGTGGAGACTGCCAAGTTGGGCTCCCCTAACCGGGAAGCCTCCACTGCTGCTGAAATCTCTCCCAGGGCGGCCAACTCTTCCGCGGAGACCATGACATCTTGAAGGGGAAAGTGGCTGTTATCAGAAGCATATACATTCAGGGACGCTGCAACCATGGCATCCAGGGACCCGCTACAAACCCAGGAACACCGGATCTCAAGCAGCGCAAATACATGGACTCAGACAATCCCTGCTTCTCCTCACAGAAAAGAGAGATAGAACTACATAACCAGACACCCAGAGAGGAGAAATCATGGGGAGACAAAGACACAGCCCACAAATGAAAGAAAAGGAGGCATCACCAGAAAAGGAGGCAAGCAATATGTCAGAGAAATAATTCAGAGAAATGGTCATAAGGTGGCTGAAAAGAATGGAAGAAAAATTCAACAATATGTGTAAGAACCAAGATGAAATGAAGAGGAACCAAGAAAAAATGAAAAAATGGCATCACTGCTATAAAGAACTCAATAGAAAGCATCAATGGTAGAGTAGAAGCAGAGGACTGCATCAGTAGCTAGAAGATAAGATAGGAAAAAATACCCAAGCAGAGTAGCATCTAGAAAAAAAAAAAAAAAAACAACCTTAAAAAACAGGAGGACAGTCTAAGGGAACTTTGGGACAACATGAAACGAAACAACATCCACATAATAGGGGTGCCAGAAGAAGAGGGAACTGAGCAAGGAATAGAAATATGTTTAAAGAAATAATGACAGAAAACTTCCCTGATATAGGGAAGAAAAATCCACAAATCCAAGAAGCTCACAGATTCCAAATTAAAATGAACCCCAAAAGACCAATGCCAAGGCACATTATAATTAAATTGGCAACAACCAATGACAAAATAAGAATCTTAAAAGCAGCCAGAGAGAGACAGAAAGTTACCTACAAAGGATCCCCATCAGACTAGTGACTGCTTTCTCAACATGGCTGGGCAAGAAGTTAATGGAATGAAATATACAAAGTCATGCAAAGGAAGAGTCTGAATCCTAGAATACTGTACCCAGCAAGGTTATCAATCAAAATTGAGGGTGAAATCAGAAGCTTCACAGACATAAAAGGACTAAGGGAGTTTATTACCACCAAACCAGCAATGCAAAAAATGCTAAAGGGTCTGTTGTAAAAAGAATAAATAGGAAATGAAGAAGGAACACAGATGTAAAGAATAAAAATGGTGACAAACAAGAACCTATCAATAACTTTAAAAATTTTTTAATATATATTTTATTGATTTTTTACAGAGAGGAAGGGAGAGGGATAGAGGATTAGAAACATCGATGGGAGAGAAACATCAATCTGCTGCCTCCTGCACACCTCCCACTGGGCATGTGCCCACAACCAAAGTACATGCCTTGACCAGAATCAAACCTATGACCTTTCAGTCTGCAGGCCAACACTCTAGCCACTGAGCCAAACTGTCCAGGGCTCATTAATAACTTTAGATGTTAATGGATTAAATGCCCCAATTAAAAGACATAGGGTAGCTGAGTGGATATGAAAACATGACCCATATATCTGATGGCTACAGGAAACCCACCTGAGGAAAAAGTACTTACACAGACTGACAGTGAATAGATGGAAAAAGATTTTTCAGAAGAATGGAAATGAAAAAAAAGCTTGGGTAGCAATACTTATATAAAACAAATTAGATCTCAAAGTGAAGGACATAATAAGAGATAAGGAAGGCCACTTCATAATACTAAAGGGAGCAATCCAACAAGAAAATATAACTCTGGTAAACATATATGTACCCAATACAGAAGCACTCAAATACATAAAAAAACTTCTGGAGGATATCAAGGGAGAGATTGATAGCAATACAGTCATGGTAGGAGACTTTAATACCCCACTATCACTATTGGACAAATCCTCTAAACAAAGAAACATCAATCCTAAATGATGCACTAGATCAGATGGAATTAATAGACATCTTCAGAACATTTCACCCCAAAGCTACAGAATATACATTCTTCTCAAGTGCACATGGGTCATTTTCAAAGATAGACCATATATTGGGTCATAGGCAAAGTCTCTTCAAATTCAAGAAGAAAGAAATCATAACAAGCACCATCTCAGACCACAATGGCATAAAATTAGAAATCAACAACAATAAAAACAATTAAAAAAATCAAACACCTGAAGGTTAAATAGCATGCTATTAAACAATGACTGGGTTACTAGAGAGATCAAAGAAGAAATAAAAAACATCATGGCAACAAATGACAATGAAACACAACAATCCAAAATCTATGGGACACAGTGAAAGCAGTCTTGAGAGAGAAGTTCATAGCTCTACAGGCCTGCTTCAAAAAACAAGAAACAATGGTAATAAATTATCTAACCCTAAACTCAAAGAGTTAGAAAGAGAGCAACAAGAAAAGCCCAGCATAAGCAGAAGGAAGGAAATAATAAAGATCAAAACATGGTAGTGGTTAAGAATACACACAGTGGGCCTTAGACAGCATGGGTTTAAGTCCCCACTCTGCCATTTGTAAGCTGTATAAACTTGGACAAGTAACTGCAACCTTCTGTGTCTCAGTGGTGTTATCTATAAAATGGGATTGAAAATAGTGTCTATCCCACATAGGCTGTGGGTGAAATAAATGAGCTAATATTGCCAAACCCTTATACTGCTGCCTGGAGCATAAGAGATCATGAATAAACACCAACTGCTATAATTTTTAGTAGCACATTAATGAAAACAGTGGTGATTGTAGAAGTGTTCCATGGTTTTATTTTCAAAAGCATTTCTATATTAACTATGTATGAAAACTAATTTTTTGCTTTCTGCCTTAAAGTCATCATGTATTTATTTTAAGCCAAAATTATTATTAATCAAAATTTGCTTCACCACTTAGTTCCCAATATAAAAGAATAGTTAAGAAAAATATGCTATAGGTACTTAGTGGTATATTAATCAATTTAAAATGATGCTAAAAGGACTACATGCCCACCCAACCAGTGTGGCTCAGTTGTTGAGTACTGATCTATGAACCAGGAGATCATGGTTTGATTTCTGGTCAGGGCACATGCCCAGATTGCTGGCCTGATCTCCAGCAGGGGGAGTGCAGGAGGCAGCCAATCAATGATTCTCTCTCATCAGTGATGTTTCTATCCCTCTCTCCTTTTCCTTTCCTCTCTGAAATCAATGAAAAAATATATTTTCAAAAAGGACTACATACCCAAATAAAGACATACCTTTAAAATAAAACGTGAAAAAAGGAGTAGAAAATTATGCAAATACTATGATGACATGCCTATGAAAAAACAGACAGGAAGGAAAAGACCAAAAGTACAACAGCCTTTATATTATTAACCTGAACTTATGTGTGAGTTTTTCTTCTTTTTTCTAACATTTTTTTGTCATATGATTTGATTACTTTATACATTGTAAAAAAATAATGCACCACTCCAATGCTTTCCAAAATATACATAAAAATTATAAAAACATTTGTACATAACCTGCTATAATAATTTTAATTTCACATGTACGTGAGAGGGTGGGTTTTGTATGAAATAAAAAAATCAAGCATATTTAGAAACATCATATAAATGAACAAAACCTTTAGAAGAATAAGAATCTAAGTCTTACATAGAAAAAAAAATTAAAAATTGCCCTTAATGGCTCAAGTTGCCTATCTGTGCTAAGAAAACACTAGAGGAGCCAGGAGGAAGTCAGAGGCTGCTTGCATTTCCACTCCAGGAGTATTTCTGATGGACGGAGGCTTCCTCTCCTTCCCCCTTTCAAGCCTGCAGGAGCTCATCCCCAATCAGGGGCCACTGTGCTCATGTGTGCTCCTTCCCCAGAGTGGGGTCCCTCTGGCAGTATTTGCCCCTTGTGCTTCAGCAGTGCCCCAGCTAGTTCCAAGATCTGGGCAGGCGCTCATTCTTACAGCTCTTGCCTTAACCTCTTCTCCCCCTCCCTTGTCCTTCTCTCCCTTCTCCCTTTTCCTGACTCTAGTGGGTCAATTTATGGTTGTTACTAGAATCTGGTGAAAATATCTACTGCTATTGCTGGACCAACCAGTCAAAGAGAAACTTAAGGCGTTTGGTGGTGGCCAGGCGTTGTCCAGCATGGCAGTCATGCAGGAGCTCTGGCATCTGATTGTCTGATTTGAATTCACAGCTTCACCACTTAGCTGCTGGTTGATTTCAGGCATGTCCATTCCACTCATTAAAACTCAGCTCCCTGTCTGTAAGGCTGGGGAGATAACGGCATCTGTCTGATGGCTTTCCTGTGAGGAATCAACAGACTACTATATAAGGTGTTGTGGTTAGTACTCAATGAAAATGAGCTACAATTACTACTTTTTTCATGAAAGTTTCACCTCCAGTTCTGTCCCGGAGATACTGGCCTCAGTAACCCTTTTCTGAATTCTCTTTTTTAGCCTTTAAGCCAGTTGCAGCCCTTCCTTCCCTCCCACCCTTCTCTCTCCTGCCACTCCCACTAGACATTATTGTATAAAGGCAGGAAAAAGAGAGCCTGATAAACTTCAGTACTTGTATATCTAGAGAAGGGCATAGCCACCTGCCCACAAAGCCTAGGGAGAGCCACCATGGGGCTCCATCTAAGCTCCAGTCCCCATGTTTATCCTGTGAGACCCAGGGGAAGGAGGCAACCTGCCCAAATCTCTGCAACAAAGTGTTGGGTCTGAAAGACAAACCATACTGTTCAACAAACCCAAGTCCAATAGATCTCAAATATATATATATATATATATATATATATATATATATATATATATATATATATATTTACTTCTCCTTTCCTTTTCTTTTCAAGTGGATTGATGGATGTACCAAAGAATGGATTGGGTATCAGTAAGGGAGGGCCGAGAGTCACACCAGCTGCCCCTGAACCTCTGTGGCTGCCCAGGGCAGAGTCTCCTTGTCCCTTTGTCCTCCATGCAGTTCCACACCTCCCGGGGCGAAGAGCACCCACCTTCCTGTATGAGAGCAGGACTGGGGCAGAGAGTCCTCTCTGGCTCTTCTGCAAAGGAAATTTATTAAGAAACTATACTGTGAATCATTGTAAAATATATTCTATTTTCAATTTAATTTCAGCAACTTGTTCCACAAAGAGAAAAGAAATCAGTCCTAAGACCACAAAAGAATACAGTAACCATTTACAATTATGCACTTAGACGAAAAATATTATAAAATGTTTAACACGTCCAATTCAGTAAAATAACATGATAAAAACAGACTAGTGGTCACCAGACCCTGGATAAAGAGGAAAAAGACTCACTTCATTGGCGCAGCTCTTGGCATTTGTGGGTGTATATTTTTTCTTCTTACGCCAGAATGACCCTCAAAAGTCTATTCTTCTAACAACCCTTTTCTCCTGGGAGTTCTCCGTGGCCCCTCTCACTGGCCTCTTTGAAAACACATCCCCTCCAGCCTGGAACTCCATCCCAGCCTCCTGGATGCTCCCTGGGGTTTCAGTCCTAGCAAACATGAGCACGCAGAAAAGTAAGTCCTTGGTAGTTATTTGTTTCAGTAAAATAGGTAGACAGGATGGAACTTTTCTGCTCAGTATGGCATCTAAGAGGTATTTAACGACGGGGAGATCAGCTGGGGGCAGCAGAACCGAGCTTCCAGCTTTCTGTTTCTCCCCCACACGTCCTCTCACCTTGAATGGTACCTCACATTAGAGCCTGAGTCCACCAATTTGGACAGGTCATGCTGGAGAGGGTAATGCTTTCCGAGAAGGGGGAGAGTTAAGGAACCTAGAAGGTGGTATTGAATGAAGAGGTTGCATTGCAAAACATCCATGTGATTTCCAAGCATTTTGCTCTAAATGGTAGTTAGGCTCTGGCTGCACTATTTAACCCTTAGTTCTGGGAACCAGATCTTAAATACTCAAGTTTGTGGACCTGTGAATAAAGGAAAAGAAATTTCGGTACATGGGACATCACAGAATATTCAAACCCTTTCACTCATGTGCAGTTTCCTGAATCCGGGCCAACTCTGCTGAAAATGTGAAAATACCTGAAGTTCCTCACTGGTATCCATTCGTCTCTATTTCTGAGTTAATTTCCATCTGCCTCTGTTTTTGATCACGGTTTGCAGGACCTGAGTCCTACAGACCAGCCCCTCCCCCAGAACCACGCTGCCCCAGGATGGGCTGTGCTACCCCTTCCCTTGAGTCCACTAATTTCATCCAGGTGTTCGAAGAAAACCAGTGGATTAACTCAATCTATCCAGATGTAAGAATGATTGACAGCTACTTAACTCTTCAAAGACTACATGCAATTTTGGACGGTTTGATTACCGACCCCTGCAACCTCTTTGGTATGGAGCGAGAGAGGAAAAGTGTCGCCAGGAAGCTAACTCGCCTGCAGGCCTGCTCCGACCGGAAATACCTCCGACCTCTCCTATGTTCTTTCTTCCTGCCTCCACTGTGGAGTCTCCAGTTTCTTCCCCAACTCCAGCTTGTTCCCAACCTCTTTCTGCTGGTAAGTGACCATGGGTACAGTTGCTATTATGGCCATTGTTTTGTAAACAGCACCTGTCATCTCCCTGAGCTTTAGTTTCTTCATCTGTAAAGCGAAGTTTAACATTGTCTACCAGAGTAGGCGGTAAATGTTAGTTCCATTCTGCAATAAGCCTGTGTTGTCAAGCCAAGGAATTACTTGCATCACATGGGAGGTACTCAGAGCTCTTAGGGGAAACAGGCTTTTGAAAAATAATCTCAGTGAACTAAAATGATTTTTGCCTGATAGCATCTATTCCCACTTTTTCTGAACCCACCATGACCTCCCCTCTCCCCCCACCCATACACACTTGCATGTCCCACAGTCCATTGTGGTTTGCATAGAACCGGTCTCTGTTCCTGTCTGAAGATGAGCACATGATCTGCTTATGCTACAGAACTGGGCATATTTTTATTGAAGCAGAGAATCAATGCTTCTGAGGTTTGCAAGCTCTCTAAATGTTAAAAATGTTGTAGCCTTGTGTTCTATTAAATAAAGTAGAGATTTTGCATTCCAGTTGAAAATATAATCATTGCGTTTTTAATTATAAAAACATTTTAAGTTATATTGCCTTAATTTCTCCTCCACCCTTTCACATTTTTTGAGGAGAATTGGTGCTATTTATCCTGTGGATTGCTTCATATCCCAGGCGTGGGCGTGACTCCATTTGAGAAGCACACACTAAAGGAAACCAAAACAAGACAATGCAGTGACCTCAGCCCCAGGAATGGCAGCCACCAGAGAAGTCTGCCCTTCTGCTCCTATGTAGCAGATGATTTAAACGTGCAAACTTACTTGAAAAGGGACACATTTAAAATCATTTCTTGCAGATATGGCACCTGCAATGACATTGGTATAGACGTAAAGGTCCTGAATATTGCCTAGGTGGTCTGTGACAGTGATGGCAGAGGGGGAGAGTAGAGTCCCCTGAGAGAACACTGGCACTTGTCATTAGAAGAATAGAATTGCTGAAGAAGCTATTTCATTTCATCTCTGTTTTAACCTCCCCAGTGCTCAAAACAAACAAGGAGCACTACATAAATGAGGACAAGGAATGATTAATGTTAAAAGTTAGAGTTCTGCCTTTTTCTAACAGTTATCTCATTTCTTGGCTAGGTGCCTATTTGGCCTCCATCTCTTATTTTGGATTGTTTTTCAATCTTTTCTCCCTAATCTGCCCCTTCTCTGTGGGGAGTTCATGCCTTGACCAGCCATACACAGGGCTACAGGAGGTGGAGGTGTAAAGGGTTATGTTCCTCTAGAAGGATCCATGCATTTAACCTTCTTGTGCATTTTAAAAACTTCAGCTTGATTTGCAAACCTTTCCAAGATTGTGAAGTTTTCTAGTGGCAATCATATTTGATTGTCATGTGGTAAATGCACACCAGTATCGAATGTTCACAACTAAATGGAATTCTATTGATCGCGGTATTTCAACTAAATAAATTAAAAAGTGGGAGAAGTTGGAGTTAGGAAGAGTGTTTGGGTCAACAATGACATGATAAGCCTACGAGGCTTGATTCCATCTAGGAATCATTCAAGAGAGAGTGTGGTTTTGGCCAAAAGATAGAAAGACTTGAAAAAAGTATATTAGCTTCAAATCCTTTACTTAAAATGGAAGAAATCATACACGACATTTGGAAATTGCTGCTCTGGCAAAAAATAAAGGTATTAAGGTTTCTCAAATGCAAGACTGAGATAAAATATGAAGACTTTTTGAGAATTTGAAGCATAATTTAGAAACTTGGAGCAAAAACTCAGTTTCTTGGAAGAAGCTTGGTAAAGATAATATTTTTCTTGGCATCATGCGCTTCATTTTTTTTAGGGAAAAATTAGAAAAAAAGAAAAGGTTGAGAAGGGCCAGTTTGCATAAGGGGGGCAGAGACGGAAATAAAAAATAATAAACATTCCAAGCACATTTCTTTTTTCATTTCAACCAAGTAGAAAGGAGCAAGCAAAGAAAAATAAAAAATAATTTGATCCAAAATTATTTGTTTTAAATCAAAAGCTCTATGGATGCTAATCAAACGGATTGGGGGAGGGATTCATGTTATGGAGAAATCATCCTTAGCAATAGAGTGAGCAGGATACTGAGTACTGGGATGATATCAAAAACCTCATCTGTCTGAATTCTGAACTGAAGAATAGAAGACTACCTAAGTCAGCAAAGGGTTCTGAGAGGCACATCAGCCCAAATTCTTTAATGTCTGGTTTATGGGGTAATCTTCACAATTTCTCTGTATGGAAGTGGGAGCGGGGGTGAAAATCTATGAGTCACCTGTCTGCTTGCCTATATGCAAATACAAATATACCAGTATTCCTAGATAGAATCAAAGAAACTGCAAAGTGTGTACAAAATCACAGCTGGCTGTTTCCCCTTCAAATTTTCCATTTACACAGAAGTCGGAACCTGTTTGTCAGGTTTTGGCCACAGCTGGTTTCTAGAATAAAATCGTAAACCTAACAATGGAAGTTAATGACAGAAACTCTGACGGAACTGGAACCAGCAGCTCTGGTAAAGCTCACAGACAGTTCCAGGATGTAGTCTTGTTTTTAATATCTTTTTATGTGACTTGAGACTGAATGTTCATCCATTCTTCATCAAACTGAAAAATGAAATGATACCAAGGAACGGGATTGAAGATATGGGTGTTAAATATCCTCAGACAAATCTCTCTCTCCAGTTTCAACCTGAATCCCAACGTGCTTATTACTTTAATTGGAGTCTCCAAATTCCAGTGATTTTCTGAGCTCCAGAGACTACCACACCCTTCGGAAGAGCTAGGAACAGCTTTGTCTGACCACAGCATCCATCCAGTCTGTAGCATGCTTCCAAAACATGCTTTTGAAGTTTCTAAACATGTAGCCATCAAGTAAAAATCATGCAACTGTGAACCTTATGTCTGTCTTTCCAGACAGATACATAAAACTTTAATTATCCAGAGTCTAAGTACCAAGTAAGTGCAGATAGCTGAACATTTTTCTGTGTACGGAGTGAAAAGCCAGGGCAAGAAAACACAAGAATTTGATAGTTTAGTCAAAAGACTCTTTGTAGTTCACTTCTCAGGCTTGGGAAACATTCAGGTCATCTTCCTATATTGATACTGGTTTTAATTCTTGCTCACCTCTATTTACCCACAGATGTCAGGTCATGCACAGGGCATTTTCACAGCTGTCCTCTCAGTTATCACTCCCAGATAACTCAGTAAACAGGCACCTTCATCGTGAGGTCCAAACTCCAGTTTGTTTCCCAGGTCAATGCTGGGCCCTGGAAACCCTACCGCTCAGGTAACATGCTCTGTGGGGGTATGGACTACTTCAAGGACATGAATTACATCAAGGTTTTCGTTTGTAAAAAACTTTTTTTAATGTAAAAAGTTCACTATCTTCAACATATCTCCCATTTATTTAGCAAGAAAATTTGTTAAGCTACATTTCCTGAAATTTATATGAAAATAATATAATATATACCATAACATCAAATTTGCACCCCACACTAAATAAAAAATATATATATTCAATGCAAAGCAAATGCAATATTATAACTTTCTCTTTTTTTGTTGATTGATTTGAGAGAGAGAGAGAGAGAGAGAGACATCAATTTGTTGTTCCACTGATTTATGCATTCATTGGCTAATTCTTGTATGTGCCCTGACCAGGAATCGAACCCACAATCTTGACATACTGGGACAATGCTCTAATCAACTGAGCTGCCCAGCCAGGGCTTCTATCATAATTTTATACCTGAAAAAATGAAAGTTATTAGGACTTTGTCCTCAAACTCTGTAGCACAAAAGAGGCAAGCATTCTTCACCAACCAACCAGACAAGCAGACAAATGAAAGAAAAGAAGAAAATTTTTTTTAAAAAAAGGGAAAATAAATTTGTACTCAAGTGGGATTTATCTTCTATTAGTCCCCCCAATTCCTGTAGAGTTCCATGTGGAGCATTAGGTGGGCTAAATAATGACATGAGGATTTAAAGGCACACTACCCCAAGATTTTCTGCCTGACTCATTGATTGGAGGGTTGAGAATCTAGTAACAAGAGACATATTGTCAGCAGGTATTCCATCCTACCTCAGCATATCCTTTCTAGAAGCTTCCAATTGCCAGGAGAAATTCGTGGCAGAGCTGGCTAAGGATATCAGGTGATTTTAGAATCATCATTAACATAAATGCAGTTGAACAAAAGTAGATGGGAAGGTGTCAGAATAAGTCGTTTGAAACCCTGTTAGAACTGCTCTATGACCAGAGTCTTTCATAGGGTCTATTCTGAACTCCATCCACCTCAGTTCAGCTGTTTGAAGAGAAATGTCCTTGAGCTGCGAACATTCCATCAAAGTGCGCTGATGAAGTCCGTCCTTTGGGGGATTATAGGCTGCGTCCTGTGGCTTTCTCAATGATTAGGATGCTCTGGTTTGATCCCTGGAGTGCCATTTTAGTAAAGTTCATGTGAAGAAAATCCTTTCTTTAAAACATTTTTTACATATTTAATTAGCATTGAGAAATGACCTTCAGAAGAGCGTTCATCCCTGGTGTGCTGGAAAGAATACAGGAAGTGTCATCTGACCGACTTGGCTGTTCTGTCCTGTTGTGGAATGTAAAATAAGGGTTGAGGGGTCTCCATGTGAGGGCAAGCTTTTAACTGTGGTAATTCAAGTGAGCCAACTTTGGAAACTTCTTTGATCTTAAAGTCAGATTCCATGGGCTGTATTGTTTCTTTCAATAAAATGCTTGAAATTCTGTCCTGCAGCAGACTGTGAGCTGTGCATTAAAGTTGTCTTAAACGTTGGGATTCCTAATAAATAAGATACTATGAATGGTGCTCATATATCAAATGCTCTCAAAATCTTTCAGTAGATTTAGCCTACTTAGTCTTTGCTTTAGTAGGATGGCCCCTGTCATCAAAATTACTCTGATTGCACAGCTGGAATGACTCAGTAGTTGAGCATCAACCCAGGAACCAGAAGGTCACAGTTTGATTCCTGGTCAGGGCACATGCCCAGGTTGCGGGCTTGATCCCCAGTGGGGGTTGTGCAGAAAGCAGTCGATCAATGATTCTCTATCATCATTGATGTTTCTATTTCTCTCTCCCTCTCCCTTCCTCTCTGAAATCAATAAAAATACGATTTTTAAAAATCGCTATGATTATATGAAGCCATGAGGAAAAGTGAGCTCCTTCCATCTTTAGTGCCACTGAATTCTAGCCAAAGTTGCTTTCATTTTCTCTGTTCGGGGAGTTCAGACACTGCTAGTGGCTAAAGAAATTCTCCCAAAGGAGCTGAAAGGCCTTGTTAAAGAGCATCCTTTCCTACAGGAACTCTGAACACTCAGTCAAGGTTGTCACCCTGTTGGCTCTCCATTTAAGAATACCTTAAAGTAATAAATGCTGTTGCATAGAATCTGCTTCCCTTCATAAAGATCCAGGTCTCCTTGCCTGAGATTTCAGAGTGAACCAGAACCATCAAAAACAAAAAACAAAGAAAAAATGTTGTTAATTGAACATTTGTCTTTGTGTCTTGAAGCACATGTGTTTAAACTGTCACATCAGCATTCTGTGAGTGCAGCTTCCATTTTTAAACATAGTCAACACTTTTTAATTTTAACTAGAGTGTATTTTCTGCTTTTGTCTCATCTTTCAATCCTTAATATGAGAAAAACACATGTGAAGAAAACCATGACCAGTTCATAAGAGGAATGTACAGCATCATTTTATGTTCATTTATTTTCTATTTCCTTGTATTTATCTTATTTTGATGTTCTTTGAAGCTGGATTAACTATGTCCTCTGAACTTTGGGATTTCTACCAGATGAGCTATTTAATTAACCCACAATCCTGTATAGAACATTTTGAATGAATAAATCATCCTAGAGTTAACCTGTCAAATTAAAAGAAATTTTTGGTATTGGGAGTTTTTTGCCTAAAACTATTTTCAGTTGATAAATAACATTTCAAAATAGTTAAATCTGCAGTTGGTTATCTGAGCCTTTGTAGTCTCCCAAAGTAGCAAATATGATCCAAAAAGGAAGGCAGCAACTGGAGAAAAGCCTCAAGTTTGAGAAACAATATTAGGAATAACTCTATACTCTGTGAAGTGATTCAAAGGCAGTGTTAAATGAACTCACTCTCTGAATATATTTAGACAGTTAACGAATACATTTTAAAGAATATATTTTATTTCTAATGCATATGTTGTTGATTTTGTGTTGTTGTTGTTGTTTGTGTTTAAATTTCTATAGGCCTAAATGAGATGGTACATTCTGAATTAGAATGAACCACTTTGAATTACTATTAAATATGTGGAGATGCCAAAACGTCTTCATAACTAAGTAATGGCATAAAGACAGAATTACACTACAGAGTTATCATATTTAAGAAGTCATTTCCTTTTCTCTTTCATCTTTGCGAATTCTTTTTTTGCATCAATGTTTTATTTTCTAATAAGGACATTACCATTTTTCTCTTTTCTTACCTAAAAGTTTTTTAAATTGACCCAGCTAATTCATTATTTAGTTAAGAGAAAACTCCCTAATTGGAAAGCATGCTCCTTCTGCAGCCAATTTTAGAATTTATAGTTTCATAGCTGTGGCTTAGGAGAAATTTAGCAAAAGCACCTCAAGGTGCTAATTATAAGGTTACATAATTTACATAGATTTACATAGACATTTCCACTTTTTTGAAACTTGATCTAGTGCAAACTGATGAGGGTAATTACTGGGGTATTTTAGGATTTTTCTCTTGTGATCAATCCAAGCGTATCATTTATTTTCAAAATTTGTATACACTTAATGAAAAGTATCTCAGAAAGATGTAAATATTGTTATTTAGCAGTCATGAGACTTCATGGAATAATTATTCAACAATGAGAATTGTAGTCCAGTGATTTTACATTTATCTGGGCAGAGAATCAGCAGGATCTTTAGGAAACACAAAGGCCTGGGCTGGCCCTCCAACCTTAGGGTTTAGTTGTTTTAGAGTGGGGTCTAGGCCCCTGTTCTTTCAAAGCCTCCTGCATCATTCTACTGAGTCGTCAGGTGGAGTCAACAATACAGCACAGATGTGGCACATATCACATTTCAGAAACCATGCAACTACAAAATAGTAAGTGAATTATCTATAAAAATAAAAATAAATGTTCGTTTATTCAAAATCTCAAATCTCTGAAAGCTCTTCACCAATTGCTTTGAAATTTTGACACAATGTTGCATTCAAATATGCGTGTGTTTTTATATACCTACATTATATAGATGTCACACCTGTGACAGGTAAAAACATGCATTTTTTGAAAAAACAGGTAAAAACATGCTTTTAAAAAAAAACAGTGCCATCTGTTGGGCGTAAAAGCAACACACTCTATGAACATAACAATATTATTCAGTATAACATTCAAAGCCAGGCAGTCACATACAAGTCCATCGACACTGTTGTGGAAGCAGATGAAGCAGTTAATTATCCAACAGAATTTTGGAATTCACTTGATCTGCCAGGGACGCCACCGCACGTACTGCAATTGAAAATCGGCATGCCAATTATCATGTTGTGAAATATCAACCGGTGCGGGGCTGGGCCTCGGGCCAGGGCTGGGCTGGGGCTTGGTGTGCGTGCAGCCACCGTGGTCCCCCCCAGCCTGCGGTTGAGGGCTCCTGGGGAGTGTGGTGGGCAAGGGTGGGGGAGCTTCTCAGCTCCTTTTTCCTCCAGCTTTTGGAGTCAGGAGCGGCCTGGCTGCTTCGGGCGCGGGGCATGGGGTACACAGTGTGGGCCACAAGTGGGGAGCAGGGGTGCAGGTCAGCACTGGGAGGCCTGGGCTACAGAGGCACAAGTGTGCGAGGCCAGACCAGCCGGGCAGGGCAGGGGCAGTGGCATGCCAAGGGCAGCCACCCAGGAGGGCGCATTGTACAATTAAACATATTAGAAATGTGTGCTCTCTCTTTTCTTTCTTTTCCATTTAAGCAGACTGAACCAGGCGAGGACAGGGGAGCTTCCTGGGCTCCTTTTTCCTCCGGCTTTCGAGCGGCTCAGCAAGGGCCTCTGCTGGCGGGAGTCAGGAGCGGTCGGGTCGCTTCAGGCACAGGGCGAGGGATGTGGGGTGCAGGCCGCCTTTGGGGAGCGGGGGTGCAGGCCAGCGCTGAGGGGCCCGGGCTGCAGAGGCACACATGTGCGAGGCCAGATCAGCCGGGCAGGGCGGGGGCAGCGGCATGCCAGGGGCAGCCATCCGAGAGACGCATTGTATACCCTATACCCACAAGCATTGTACAATTAAACATATTAGAAACATGTGCTTTCTCTTTTCTTACTTTTTCATTTTTATCAGACTACAGCAACTAGTGGCCAGGTACGGCTAGTTATAAATAATTTCAGCCAGGGAAATATTGTAATGTTCTTTAAAATTAATGATCCCCTTGGAAAATCCTTATTATAACTAAGGTGAAATCCAAAATTCATCTTCTTCTCTCCCTCTTTTCCTTTCTGTCATCTTTTGGTAGTATTCCAAATGATGTAGTCTTCCTAGCTATCCTAGGTGATTAAGAAGAAATGTCCATAAATGTTAATATTGTTTTTATATATGATATGTCTGTTTGCAAAGTCTAAGTAAATCCCTATATATTCTCGCTTATACCAAATGGGTGCAATGTTATTTCTATACACACAGCAAAAAGTGTATCATCCTTAGTGTCAAGCTAGTAAAACCCTAGAATGCTAAAAAATTTCTAAATTTGTGTCTTTTCATCATTTTTCTCATTAAATTGACTCTTTTATATATATACTAGAAGCCTGGTACATGAATCCATGCATAAGCAGGCCAGCAGGGGGGAGGGGCAGCAGGCAGTTGGTCAGCTGGCTCTGCCCCTGATTGGGGTGTTGGGGATTAATCAGGGGCCAGGGCTGGATCAGGCTGGTTGGCTGCCACAGTGTGTGTCATAGCCACCAGTAGTTCTGGTCGTTCCACCATTCTGGTCACTGGGCTCTTATATTTAGAAATATATCATTTTTTTATTGATTTCAGAGAGGAAGGAAGATGGAGAGAGAGATAGAAACATCAACGATGAGAGAGAATGCCTCCTACACTCCCCACACTGGGGACTGAGCCTGAAAGCCCCCAGGTATGTGCTCTAACCAGGAATTGAACCACAACCTCCTGGTTCATAGGTCGACACTCAACCTGACCCATACTGGGCTTCAATTGATTTTTCTGATTACAGTGGTCTGTGGTAATATCTTGTGTTTATCACAATCACATAGCCACTTTTTCAATATTAATGTTTGTAATTGCTAATTAATAAACTCTATCAATACCAGTGTATACTTGACTCAGTCTCCGGACAGCTGGGAGTTCCATGTGCCACCAGGGCACATATCCAATTGCCTGTAATTCTGGAAAGCAAAGTTTAACCATTTTTATTTTGGTTATATAAATATCAAGGTATCTAGATTTAATAAAGGAAAAGGCACTAAGGTTTATTACTCTTGCACTTATATCAAATATTCACATTCAGGTAATCACAGCACAGTTCCTTTATTGACTTGATATACACGTATGTTAGAAAGCCACTGATATGAGTCAACTGATAGTTATAATCAACTGATGCTCAAATTAAAAACACCCAGACAAAAAGAAATCATGGAGTTACATTTGATTATCTCT
The DNA here is from genome assembly GCA_004026665.1 of Murina feae. NCBI lineage: Eukaryota > Metazoa > Chordata > Mammalia > Chiroptera > Vespertilionidae > Murina > Murina feae. The sequence continues at coordinate 61,489 of PVJC01003202.1, forward strand.
TAACAAGATTAAGTATCTAGCCCTTTCCCATAAATAAGGAGAAATTGTATTTTCTTCTGATTGAGAAGAGTGTAAAATTATAGAGTAAGCACGTACAGTAAATGTGTTATTTTACTTCTGTAAGTTTTTAAAATGGCTTGTGTCAAAACAAGTTTCTGCAGTCATTAAGAAATTATTCTAAAATAGTAACCTTTGAGGAGGGTTTATATGTCCTTCAACTATTTCTAATTTTTCTCTTAAAATTATGTCTAAAAAATTTCCTCTAAAATGTTATCAGGGAAAAAACAGTAAACTTATTCCAGCCTCTACTTATAAGCATGCCAATTAGCCCACTGTTTCTATTGAATGCCAGCTGGCTAATTGTAGCCACAGTAGTTTATTGTGTCAGCATCAGACTTCTTTCTACACAATCACTTTATTACCAAATTTTGCATTTGCCAATGGACAAATTATGAATATAAATTAGAAAATTATACTGTGTTAAAATAACCCTAACTGTAAAACTACATTTTTTTTATTTTGGTGTGGACCCATATTTTACTTTCTTAGATAGAAAATTACTGAATTAAGACAAAATGTGTACATAAACCCTATCTCAGCATGCCATCACTTCACAACAGATTGACACCAATATGCCAGTGGCCTTCGAAAGGTGCATCTGTAGCAATTAAATCAACTTTTCATTTTATGTTACATTTCCTAAAGTGTGTTTCGTGGGATTTTAAAATGCCCTATGTAGAAAACAAAAGGTAAGGGAGAAAGGAGGGCCTGGCCATGTAAGTTTGGGAAATATTGTCTTGGGGTTTTAAAATGCAGTGGTTTTTAACTCATTTGATTGGGTCAATATTCTTCATGAATTTCCAAGAGGGCATCAAAATATGTAGCATTTCCAAAATGTATTTGGCCATGTAGGACCTACAAACAATGCCGATTAGTGAATCAAACTACACATTTGTTTAGCTAACTTTCATTCCCACCTCCATGTTATCATAATTACTATTACTTTTAACTTTTACCACAAGCTTGCCTGCATTCCAATAGTGATACAGATTTTGCTTATCTCCTAATTATATATGCAAAGACAGTCTCAATGGTTAACCCAGACAGCTAACTTTCCAGAGACTTATCTGAAAATTGGTATGACCCCTATTTGGACACACTACACAGGATCTAGGAGTGAGCAGGTTCTACGAGGTGGGCCTCATGGAGCCACCATGGCTACGGAGTTTAGTCCATTTACATACCTTGGTTCTAGCCACCTCCATGCACAACAGATTATAATCTTTCTATTAATAACTGTTACTAGATACAGTTTAAGGAAGCAGCAATAACCATGCACATAGTCGTTTGATTAGGAGCTACTCAGAAATTAATTTTTAGGCAGGTATCATTTTCCATCATATCAGCCAAAGGATATTTCTGGGGTTCTTGGATTTTTCTGTTCCTTTAACCACTCTCAAATCCACACTTACCAAACTCAGGTTTTGCCTGTACTGCTCCCAGCACCTGTTAAAGATAAGGTTTTCTCCACCTGAGCAATCCAGGACCCTTGGGCTGATAGAGTTTGTGTGGTCCCAGGGATGGGCACAAATGGGCTTCTTCACATAAGGCTTTCTGGAGATAAATGGGTAACCTTTTCCAAGGCATATCCTGATGCTCTTTTTAAAGTCAACTTTATTGAGATATAATTTATATACAATAAATACACCTACTTCTATGGGTTTTGGCAAATCATACCTCCATGTGATCAGCACCACAATTAAGATCTAGAACATTTCTATCACACTTGTTTCCCTTCATCATCTGTCTCCTCGACCCTTGGCCCAATATAACAACTGATCTGTTTTATCTTCCTATCATTTTGCCTTCTCCAGAAAATCCTATAAATTAAATAAAATAATGCAATATGGACTCTTTTATGTCTGGTCTTTTTTACTTAGCATATTTCTAAAATTTTGAGGGTCACCTATGTTGTTGCATATTTCAAAGTTGTTTCTTTTTTTTAGTGCTGAGTAGTATTCCATTGCATAGATGTAGTACAATTTGTTTATCCATTTACTTATTGATGGACATTTGAGATGTTTCTAGTTTAGGGCTATTATTAACAACAAGTAGCCCAGTGCACAAATTCATGCACATTGAAAGGAAATTAATTAGAAGAAATATTTTAATATTGCTATTAGCCCTTTCTCTATAGTACAAGTGTCAAATTCACAATCGACAATGACAGATGGAAATGCATGCATGTGATTGGCACCAGTGAGAGCTTTATATGTATTGCACATGCGTAAGCCAAATTAGCCTTTTATAGATAAAGAATAAACTTGCTTAATTAGACTTGCTTTCTGATTTAGCAAAACTTTTTCCATCCTAGTGAAGCACCCAAACTTCTCTTTCAGGTAATTGTCAGTAATGCAGCAATAAATATCAACACAAAGCAGATTATTATTGTAAATTACGTAGGGAAAACAAAAGGTAAAATATTTAGCTGCATCAGTGTTTGACTATATTCTATGCAGTGAGAAAACCTGAAGTCATTTTCAAGGTCCACCATTTCTTACTTCTTTTCAGTTGGGTCAAGTTTCTAAACTTTCTAAATCTCCATTTTCTGGCTAATGAAAAGAAAATAGGATTCCATCAAGTCTCCTATCTGCCTACTCCAGGGCTTCTGTGAGAATAAAATGAGATGAGGCACAGGAAAATGCTTCACAGACATTTGGTTACAGTGTAAAGTGTTTGCACATGGCTATAAAGTAAGCCGTGTTCCAGGGCTAAAGAAACTCCAAGGAGGCTAGTTGCTAGAGAGAGGAAGCCAAGTGTTGCTATATGAGGTCATTACCCAGACGGTCAGACACTTAGCATATTAGCCTTCTATATATACAGATGCTGCTATGAACAATAGTGTTCAAATCTTTGTGTTGTCCTGTGTTTTTACTTCCTTAGAATGAATGTATAGCAGTGGCGGAATTACTGGATTGTATTAAGAGTGAATTTAACTTTCTAAAACAATTGGCAATTTTCCAAGATGACCATACCCCTTTATATTCCCATTAGCAAATATATATTGCTCCACTGGAGCAAGTATTAATAAATACCCTTTATTAACAAGTATTAATAAATAACCTTTTAATACTTGCTATTGTCAATATTTTTTATTTAAGCTTGTATTTCTGGATGGCTAATTTAGCATTTTTCATTGTTTTAACATTACTTTTATGTTGACCGAAATTTACTTTTAAATGTTCAGTACTAAAGAATTTTTATGGAGGCAAATCTCATGACCTCAAAATATTTTAGTTTTAAAATTAAACCCTCCTTAAATATATAGAATTATTTTAAAACTCAGCTGTATTCTTTTGTCAGATATTTTGGCCTTGTCACCAGATAGCATTTCTAACCTTCTGTTCTGAAGTACAGGGTCTCTCCCCAATCAGGAGGAGGGGAGTGCTGTTTTGAGGAGATAATATTAAATTTCACCAAAACCTGGCTGTCTCCAGTGAACAATTCTGGGAGATTGACAACTGCTTGCCCAATATTGAGGCTCTTCTTGCTTTATAAGAGAATTCTGCTTTTATTCAGTGTGGGGATGTGTCCAATGAAGAGACTATGTTTCCCAGACTTCCTTGTGGCTCTGGCCCACAGAAGGAAGATGAAATGTTGGATGGGTTGTCCAGGAAGCTGCCAAAAGGAAGCTGTTCCTTTTTGCCTTCCTGCCTTCCGCCTTCTCATGCGTGGCTGGTGGAGGTGATGGCTAAGCTTCAGAAGCCTCATGATGTTCTTGAGGACAGAGGTGATAAAGTAAAGATGCTGGCAGATGCAGAAAGAAGAAACCTGTGGAGCTGCCTTCCTCACCCAATTTGCCCAACTCAACATCCATGATGTGAGGACAGTTTTTTAAGACAGAACCAGTGGCCCAAAGCATGAAATTCATACAAGAGTAGGCCTTCCTTCCCCCAGCTGCCGGCACCCATTTCCCTCTGGCATCTGGGACCCAGGCTTCCCTCGCAGCCTTGGCTTCGTCCAGATACAAGGTCCTCAAACTTTTAAACAGGGAGCCAGTTCACTGTCCCTCAGACCGTTGGAGGGCCAGACTATAGTTTAAAAAACAAACAAACTATGAACAAATTCCTATGCACACTGTACATATCTTATTTTGAAGTAAAAACACAAGGCGGCAAAAACATCCGGCGGGCCAGATAACTGTTCTCGGCGGGCCGCATGTGGCCTACGGGCCATAGTTTGAGGACCCCCTGGTCCAGAAGGACGTCTAGTCTAATTAGCATATTATGCTTTTATTGTTATAGATAGTTATAGATAATGCTATGTACTACTATTTCAGATTTCCTCTTTTCTTCAGCCTGAACTAATCCTAAGTGCTAATGCCAGCAGAGTAGAGGCATGAGCACTGCTGCCCGCTACAATGATCCTATACCTCCCAAGAAGTACAGCCAACGGTGAAAGGGGAGGGACAAAAGCCAGCCAGAGCAGCTGGAAGCAGCAAGTAGCAATATCCACTTGGAGCATAGTAAGTGGATCCTGACCTAATGGCAGATCTGGTTGATTCTAGCAGAGAGCTCCTTTTCAGGCAACATGTTCATGAGTGTTCTGGTCATCTGAAAAAAATTAAATCATATATTTATTTCATAAAAATTATGCTATGCAATCAGCGTGGGTGGAGTATTGAACCAAATATTGAGAATTTGGGGTTCTAGTACTGTTTCCATGTATTGGGGAAATTGTATGTTTTCTGTGCTTAAGTGAATCATTCCACTGCTAGGAGGAATTAGACATGTTAGTCTTGATTGGATCCTTCTTTTCTCTCCGGTGATAATCTAATGGTCACTGTAGGTGAGGGGTAAGGAAAGAGAGTAGTAAGGTAAAGTAAGGTCAAGTCACAGGAAGATGGCAGAACAAGTTAAAAGTGTACTTTTATATAATATCCTATGTCTATTACACATCATTTTATATAGCATTATTGGCTAAGATAAGTAGAAGCTAGTGAAAAAAATACAAATAAGCTTATTTTAGAATTGATTTTGCTCCAGTAGAATAGTGGTAAGTAGCCAAGCCTTCGGTCTTCTTTTCCACCTTCACTATTTTTTGTGTCTTATGTGGGCATAGCATACTACCTTCCTCAGACTGTAAAAATAGGCGCAATTCTTCACTTTTCCTTGCATGCATGCCTGGCTATCCTGTTGTTGCCTCTGTTGCCCCGCTGGCAGCCAGCCAGCCTCTAGAAGCAAGCTGCTACCTTGCAGCTGACTTCAGACACAGGAGCAAGCCCAGTCAAAACCAGAAGAACCATCCAGATGATCCCAAACTGTTGATTTACAGAATTATAATCTACATAAATGGTAATTGTTTTAAGCCACTAATTTTGAGCGTTGTTATTCAGAAAAGCTGATACTTATTTCTGTGAATATTTGAAATCAAATTTCCTGTGTGCCCTCTTTTTCCTTCTCTAAATATGAAAGAAAAAAAATAAGAAATCGTCTTTGCAGTACAAAATTTCTTCCCACTAAAGTATCGTGTCTGGGGCAACAAAACAGTGGAAGGGATGGAGCGTGTCTTCTGTGTTCACCTTAAGGCCATCAGACTGACGGCATTTTTATTTATTGTGCTGAAGTGAATGCCTGACTATCACTATATTTCTCTTCTCTTTATAATTGAGGTTTCATTGTTTTTTAATGCCATGGTAGGTTCTGCCATGAGCACACTAATCCGAAGTGAACTGCCAGTGCTTTAGGCACCTGGGCTATGAGGCCTCCGAGTAAATCATTCAATTTCCCCCATCACCACCCTCTGGAAACTGATTATCTCCAGCCCCCCCCTTTAACTGCCATGGGCTCAGTTGTGGGCTCACTCTCAATGCAGAAAAACCTCAGACTGCTTTTATTTTTAAGCTTCAAAGTTGGTTTTCGAAATTTGTTTGTCGTCCGTGAAATTCTGGAGGTTTTTGTGGGTAAGTGCAGGTATGGGCTCATTAAATTATTTGTTTTCTGATGTCTCACCTCATCATGCCGAGAATTGACAGTGGCTGTGGAGGGCTTATTACAAGTAGACAGATTAGGAGGCCTCTATAGGAGGTAAACTTAATGGTGCTATGAAAACTCTTCCCTCTTGCTATCACCATGCCTGGATTCACTCCATTAGCTCATTATTTCTTCTGATCTTCAAGGATTTTTTAATGTTTAAGAGTTCCTCATTAGAGTAAACCTCCCTGCTATTATAATTTAGCATGTGAGCAGGGATTAGCTGAGGGATAAGAGAAACCCTTTAAAAGTAGGATGTAGGCTGGTCCTGAGAGAGGCAGATGGTGCCATTTCGTGTATTTCACCGTGTGTTTGGGGTCTTCTCATTTTATACTTCAGAGCTATTCTTTGGAGGCTCTGCTGATTACTAATCACTGCCTCCGGGTCTCACATTCCACAGATGACAATTTATTTTTGTTCTTTGAGAGTTAGTGTTCCCTCCTCATTACTTTGGAAGCAGCTTTATTTCATTCTGGAGTTTGTGTTCTGATTATAGAATTGCATAAGGATTCTTACAGGTCATTTATTTTGATCTTTCCTCCATCCTGATTTTATAAACCGAGGATCAAAGACCAGAAGTGACTTCCCTGGGCAATGAGGCTCCCCAGCTGCCTTGGTCCTCCTCCCCTTAAACACACACACACACACACACACACACACACTTATAGATACACACAAACACACACACATACACCCCTAAGAATCCTGGGATTTGGAGGAGAGAAAAGGGGTGGGGGAAGGAAGGAGAGGGAAAAAAGGAAAGGACAAATTAAAAACAAATGAATGAATGCTTCAATGATTTTACATACATATAAAGTCCAAATTTCCTTAATCCTCGCCTGAGGATATCTTTATTTATTTTTTAGAGGAGAGAAAGAGGGAGGGGAGAGAGAGAGAGAGAGAAACATAAATGTGAGAGTGAAACATCTATCAATTGCCTCCCACTAGAACTCAGGCAGAGAATTGAACTTGCAACCTACATATGTGCCCTGACCAAAATAGAACCTGTAAGCTTTCTGGTGTACAAGACGACATTCCAATGAATTGAGCCACCCAACCAGGGCAAAGCCCAAATTTTTTAACACGGCATTCAGACGCCTTCATTTTTTACTGGAATATCACTTTTTAATCCCCTTTGCCACCTTCCTACCTCCTTCACATTTTATACTCCATCCATTAAAATGCCATGTGCTATTTGCCACCATAATTTGCACATGCTGTTCCCATCTTCATATACAATGTCTTTCCCCACTTGCTCTGCTTGGTGAATTTCTTTACTTCCTAAGGATTTCCTTGACCCTCACCACTGCTGTGAGTCCCACCACAAGACTCCAAGTCCCAGTCAGAATCTATTGCTTTTTTATGTGTTCTACTCCTTGTTCCTCAAGCACCACTTGCGAAAATAAATTGCGGTTGGTCACATGCATGCCTCTCTCCCTCCTTTGGTGTGTCCGATCCTCCTGGGATGAGAGCATCTAGGCTGCCAACTATTAAATAAATATTTGTTGAAGGCTAATGCCTGTGACTTTGCTGCTTTGGGTGATGTTTAGATTTCTGTCTGCCACATCTACTCAGGGTCCTGTGGGTTACTTCCCTGGCCCAGCTAATCAAAGGCATTCAATGCTGCTAACCAGGTGGTCTGTGCCTGGTGGAGTCACAGATCATTAAACTTCACCCTGGTATTCAGTGAGCTGTTTAATAGGCCAGGCCTTTGCAGTGACCTCCTTTTGTTGTTCTCTGTTCTGTCTCTTCAAACTTGAGCCAATGGGTCTGAAATATACTTGGTGGATATGCGCTAGGAATCAACACGTTCAACGTCCTTTTTGAAGTTTTCCTCAGCCCAACTAATTTTTATTTGTTTATTTTGAGGTGAGAAAAATAATAAGTTTATTTTCACTAACCTCAAACTAAAATTTATAATTTTATTCAAATTTCAATGAAGACAACAAAGTACTGTGATATTAAAAGTTCCTGTGATGCTACCTAAATAAATCACAGATCTTTTTATATCACATTACACGTGTGGCAAATTTATGCTTATCACTACCTCGAAATTATATGAGATAGTTAAATGGTCCAATTTATTTGTGTGTGCTATTTTTCCTAATTCTTTTCATAGAATGGGAAACTGTAGGTTCTTGCAGGTAATTCTTTTTTTGATTTCTGGATGGATCCTACTATTGCCTTGCAAAAATAAATAAGTTTTAGTCTCAGGTTGATATTAATCTGAGAGGTTTTGTCTTTGTGTGTATGTGGGCACTGATATTTAGAGCCAGGTTTGGGGATAGAGAAAGAAAAGAAATCATGAGTAAACATTCCCTAATGCAAGGCACTGGAACCCAAATGTGGTTGTTGAACTCTGTTAGCTGCCTATGTTACTCAGTCATCATGGGTCAGAGACAGAACACTTGACAGGTCCCAACAACTCTGTTCTCGAGCCCGTTTCTCTTTCTTTAGGGTGTCCCCCTCCTCCCTCCAAGCATAAAGTCTACATCACAGTGTCATCAGGGTTATAATTTTCTTGATTGAGCTTAGTTATGTGAAACCAAAGAAACGTTTGCTGAGGCCTAATATTCAGACATGTCTTGGATCTATCTAATCACCCAAATCACATACATTCACACATGCACACACAGGTGCATGTAAGGTAAATGGCTTTAAGTAAGATTCTAAGGTAAGACTGCTTTTGTGTCTGGTATTGCAAAACTGGTTTTTTAAGTGTTAGAGCTTTGTACTAAGAGGTATAATGTGTATTTAAGCATTATTTTGTGTTGATATCTATGTCAAAATAAATGGACAAGTCATAAGTATAAAACTGAGGAATATACTAAAATTTAAAACTAATATTTACAACAGTGGTTCTCAACCTTCTGGCCCTTTAAATACAGTTCCTCATGTTGTGACCCAACCATAAAATTATTTTTGTTGCTACTTCATAACTGTAACGTTGTTACTGTTATGAATCGTAATGTAAATATCTGATATGCAGGACGGTCTTAGGTGACTCTTGTGAAAGGGTCATTCGACCCCCAAAGGGGTCGAGACCCACAGACTGAGACCCACTGGTTTACAACGTGAGATAGATACAATATTTTATAGCAACTTGCATAACAGGACCAGGATACAGTCACCTGAAGTTCCTGAACTCTATGTTACAGATCATCTTAGAGGCATCATTACCATGTAAAATGGCAGAAATGTGACCTTTTAAGTGGTTAGAGTAACAATAGGTTACTTTTATAGAGAGTTGGCTATCTAAAGAGGTAGCTTCTATGCACTCTCATTCAGGTACTTCCTTAGGTATTAGTCCCGACTCACAAATTAGGAAATGGAACTTCAGAGAACATTAAGTAATTGCCCAAGATTACAAACTGGTAAACAAATTGAAACTCAGATGTGCCTGGTTCCAAAACTTACATATGCACAAATATGTTATAATATCATCTTCTCTAATAATTACTCTCTCTTATTTATCTCCTTCCTACTAATTTCCAACCCCTCTGAGCAAAGCTAGGACAGTGTGTAAAGAGAGATAAATGACTCAAAGGATACTCCATGTTAATGAGCTAAATTAACTTTGTATTTAGTACTATTTCTTAAGGAGCTAAATATACCTTGTCTTTGGTACTATTTCTTGAAGAAAATGTCTAAAGAGATTAACTTAAATAGGTGAACCCAAAGTATATGGATTGTCAAGACTTGTATAGAGTAAGCACTTCTCTCCTCATGAATGGACTATCTATTTAATCTAATAAAAGGGAAACATGCAAATTGACCACACCCCCACTATGCTCCCAGCC